>AWOL01S0033598.1:4573-33670 GCA_000715115.1 Nicotiana otophora
AAGATTTTGCAAAAATCTTGATTTTTCTTCCATAAATTCACGGATTCATGATGTAAATGAGTATGAAATCATGAAATATAATCAATATAGGATAAGGAACACTTACCCCAATATTTTTCCGTGAAAATCGCCCAACAATCGCGCAAGAACCGTGCTCCAAAAATCCAAAACGAAATGAATGAAATGACCATTTTTGGTCCTTAAGTTTCTGCCAATCCGTCACTAAAAGTCCATTTTTCGTCACTAAAAGTCCACGAGAAACTGTTCTACCGGCCTTCCTTCAATCGATCATAACTTTATGTACAAATGTCCAAATGATGAATGGTTTAACTTTCTGGAAACTAGAATCAAACGACTACAAATTTTATGTTTTGAAACTTTTCCGATTCCTTATGAATTTCAAGATATAAGCTTCCAAAATCGGCTCCACACATCAAAATTTCTGGCGAAATTTCTGGCAAAACTGCTCTACCAGCCTTCATTCAATCCATCATAACTTTCTGTAAAAATATTCAAATAATGAATGGTTTAATTTTCTGGAAACTAGAATCATAGAGCTACAACTTTCATGTTTTGTCAATGTTTTGATTCCTTATAGATTGCGAGATATAAGCTTCCAAAGTTGGCTCCACGCAGCAGAAATTTCTAGCAAGATTTCCAGCATCCTTCTTTGTCCGAAATCCATTCCGTTTACCTTCCGAAATCCACCCGAGACCCTCGAGACCTTAACCAATTATTCCAACATGTTCCAAAATATAATACAAACTTAGTCGAGCCTTCAAACCACATCAAACAACATCAAAACGACGAATCGCACCTCAAATCAAAATCTATATCTTGTGCCGAAACACATCAAATCAATTCGGAATGACTTTAAATTTTGCACACAAGTCATAAATGACATAACAGACCTATTCCAATTTCCAGAATCGGATTCTGACCTCGATATCAAAAAGTCAACCCCCCGGTCATACTTCCCAAAAATTTAACTTTTGGCATTTCAAGCCTAATTCCACTACGAAATTTCAAATAAAATTCCGATCATGCTCCTAAGTCCAAAATTACCATACGGAGCTGTTGGAATCATCAAAATTCTATTCCGGGATCGTTTGCATATAATTTGATATCCGGTCACTATTTGAACTTAAACTTTTAATTTTTCATCAAAATTTCATATCTCGGGCTAGGGACCTCGGAATTTGATTCCGGACATATGCCTAAGTCCCAAATCACGATACGGACCTACCAAAACTGTCAAAATACTAATCTGAGTCCGTTTGCTCAAAATATTGACCAAAGACAACTTAGTTGAGTTTTAAAGCTCTAATTCATATTTTAATCCATTTTTTACCTGAAAAATTTTACGGACTATGCACGCAAGTTGAGAAATGATAAATAGTACTTTTTGAGATCTTAGAATATAAAATTAATTATTAAATTTAAAGATGACATTTTGGGTCATCACATTTAATAACTTATTAAGGATCATAAATCAAATTATACATCAAATCTAAGAATGGAGAACTTAATATGATTCAGAAAGAGATCATGCCTCTCTTGTGACTAGTATTTTATATTATATAATAATTACATAATTTTGATATTATTAATTTTATTTCAAAAAGTTAAAGAATTCAATATGGTTGATATAAGAAGTGTAAAACAAAACTAACTAGTATATCATAATTCAAATTAAATAATATTACTTGTAAATTTCAAATATAATTAAATAAGTATTCGATAATATTTAATAAAATTTTAGTATATGAGTAAAGCGGATTTTAAAAACTATACGCTTGTATTTGTATGTACCTACATTGATCATTAATTATATTAAATTTAAATAAGTTTAAAAGTTATTAATTTTATGGTCTAATACTATTTTAATAACTTAATAATTATCACAAATATAATTAAACACTAAAAATTAAGAAGCTAATATAATTGAAATACGAGGATATAAAAAATCTAAAAAAATATCACATAGGACAGAAAATATTATAAAGAAATATTTTTATTTTATGCAAATAGTTAATTTTTCTATCTTACTTAATGTAAATTATATGTTTACTTTTTTGTTTTCGTATGTAATTTGTTATTTAATTTGTTTGTATTTATAGACTTTCATACATCACCAAAAAAGTAGTAATTGTATATGAGAAACAGTAAAGCAATAGCAAAGCCAAACCAAAACCCAACTTCAACCTCACATCCTTCCCTTCTCAGCCGCCACCCCTCCTCCCGCTTTCCCATTTCTTCTTTAACCATCGTTAAACGGGTGCCTTCCTCTTCCGAGTTATATTCATATCTTTATGTTTTAAGTTTTTTAAATCTCCTTATATCTATTTGAGAGGAAAAGACCAAAACAATATATTATCTTTGGCTTTAGAATCAAAGTCATACATATTCTTTCACATGGAGCACTAATAGTACATTTACTTTAATAAAGTGGTGCACTTTTAGTTATAACACTGAAAAAAAGGCCAAAAACATACATTATCTTTAGCTTTAGACTCAAAGTCATACATATTCTTTCACATGGAGCACTAATAGTACATTTACTTTAATAAAGTGGTGCACTTTTAGTTATAACACTGAAAAAAAGGCCAAAAACATACATTATCTTTAGCTTTAGACTCAAAGTCATACATATTTTTTCACATGGAGCACTAATAGTCCATTTACTTTAACAAAGTGGTGCACTTTTAGTTATAACACTAAACACATTTTATTTTTTAAAAGAAATCTAAGATCTGACAAAATATTTGTTCCCTTTATTTTCTTGTTTACCGAAAGAAATAAAGATGACAGATTTATCTAGATAGCAAATAGTAAATATACATAGAATTTATTTACAATTTATCTATTTACTATACGTAAAATATACATTTTACTAAGAAATGTTAAACACCGTTAATTTTTATTTGCAATGATTTTTATCTGGATAACCTCAAATGGTATCTAGATTTTTTATTATATACATTATATTTACTATACGTTGACATAAAATAAATATACGTAAAATCATTGTTGAGAATAAAATAAATTTTATTACTAAAATAAATATACGTAATATATATTTATTAGATTTTTTTATTTTATGGGAGTCAGCGTATAGTAAATATATATAAAATAAAAATAATGTGGTAGAGAAGTGCAAAGCTCACACAAACTGGGAATTGCGAGAATCTGAATAGCCATTCATGATAAGGTACAGGAACACTGTCTAGCATTTTCTTGATTAGCACAGCCATGTCAAAGAGTGCCATGCTTGCACCCGACGCAGGCAGAAGATGCAAGGAAACCTTTACTAGACGGGCTACCTATTTAATCCCTGTATAGAAATAATTTGCATAATTACGAGATAGAAAGAGAAGTTAGTCAGGTAGAAGAATGAGAAACATGAAACAAGGCATTTCATATCTAGAACGGAAAAGAGTAATCATAATAAATAAGAACATGCTATTTTGTCTTCTTTAAGTATATCAAACTCCACAAGCACAAAGAAAGAGCATGGAAAGTAACACAAACTGAACCCTCAGTCCTATAATCACAGAAGATAAATAACATGAAGAGATAAAAGACATGAACACTTCCCAAGCCATGTTTTCATCTCTATATATCCTTCTTATGTGTCAAAACACTATGCGATTCAACCCCATAGAAACTTGTTAAGATCTACAGTTGACAAACCACATGACAACGGTGAATGGACAAAAAGCATTCTTACTTTTTTCCTTGCACAAAGCACTAATCCCTGATAAATTTCCTTCTTTCCTCTTGATTATCATCAGGGGAAGCAACAACGTAACAAACATTATCTAATAGCTAAAAGCTACGTGTGGTTGATAACATGCATTTCAAATTAAGTGCATGCTTCCGAAAATGCAGATCATGCCAAATGAAATCTACTTTCCTAAATGGAATGGCTGCACCTATTATATAATCAATGGTAAGAATCCTACTTTTATACAAAACGGTAATCCATTGCCTCACTTTTAAGCATTAATCCATGGTTTAATGCTTTTCCCTGAAAATGCAGCATACCCTTTTTCCATCTTTGGCATTCCTTTTACCTGCTCTGATAGCAGCAACAAGGACAATGGTCATGATATTAGCTCCAAAACCTAAAACTGCGAATATGGTTAAGGTAATAAACAATAATTGCAATTGGTATAACTTTCTAAGAAATAGAAGATACAACATAATTTTGAGGATATAAGTTGCTGAAACACTCTGTGATGATTAAAATCGAGTAACATAGACATCTAATTTGTGTACCTGTTAACAACAGCGGGAATTTTTGCAGAATTTGTTCCAATCAATTGCCCGAATCCGACTTCGTCTCTCTTGGAAACGAATTTTATGTTCACGCACTAAATACCTTGTTTTTGTTTATCACAGTGTATTTTTTTCTTTAGGGAGAATCACTTCATAGCATTTTTCTCTGTTGAGGAAGAAAGATATATAAAGGAGAGAGAGGGGTTTCAAGAAAAAACTGTCGCTCACACAATCGAACTTTCCCGTTATTTTTCTAACGTGCAACATTTTTTTTTCTTTTATTTATCTGTGTTTTAACTTCCCTAGGTAACCTCTTTAAGGTTTTATCTCCTCTAAATGGGTAGGATCAGTCCATATGGATGACCCGCGACCCAAACCCAATATCCAACATCTCCCACTTCGTACATGATGGGCTAGACCCAAACTAGTGCCATGTGAATAACACACGTAATTCATACTGGTAAATAGATCATGCGACCTGAGAGCATTAAGAGCTACATTATTCCTACACCCTTTAAGGTTGTTTAATAGCTCTATGTAGAAATCCAATCACATGCGGAAAGGATTCACTACTACCATGAGGATCTTATTATTACTCGCAATACCCCAGACATTTTTGGCTACTCTAGTAGCTAGTTATCCAATCCCTCATCCTGGAAAAGAGGTGAATTCGAGTTCTCATATAATATTGTATCCACAATTATACCCAATACCCTCATGGTAAATATAATGATCGACCTATGAATACAAGTTAAATTACTAAATTTTAGTCGTCTTCCCTTTCTACTCGAATCTTTCCATTCCAAATCAATTGCTTTCCTAGATATGCACTGCATTGCCGAATCACTCATGGCTATTAGTGACATGCTAAATTAGCAACACTGATTGGCGCTTCAAGAGACACTAAAAGGTCAAAGGGTATTTCAATAAAAGTTAATATAACTTCTTTGGGATCTCACACAATGAAGAAGCAGGGATTCATTCTTCCATTATCCCATGGTCGATAGCACACGTGGTATGAAATACATATTACGGTGTTCTCACCTTATATGGGCGCGTGTTCCTTATTTGTTTAATCATTCAACACCGTACAGATCTTGGTCTAGACACCTCCAAATGTCTAACCCGAGTTTCTCACTTTAATAATCCTCAAACCATCTTCTTAGAAAAACTCGCATCTGGCTTACAAAACAAGTCATAATCGAATAGTGAAATTCGTAAGTCTGATTAGTTGTCAAGACCGACCTTTACAAGTAAATATAACCTCACATTATCCAAGGTTCTATAAGGTCTCATCTCTTCACGATTCTTAACGTAAGAGGCAATTGCTCGTGTGAGAGAGCTAATCTCGCGACTTGTTCGACACACGTTATCAACAATACATTCATCACATGCATACGAGATATAAGCATAAATTCAAGAGTCAAATATTGATGAGCATATTATAATAATCAAGTCATTTTACAATACATAAATATATATTCATATACTTCGCAAACCTAGAGCCATTACATGTTTCTCAAACAGGTCTCTAGATATCGCCTTTGTAAAAGGATCAGCTATCATATTTCGCATAGGAATGTACTGTAAATTTATCTCTCCACTTTCTACCATGTCTCTAACAAAGTTATACTTGATGTCAATGTGTTTGATCTTGCTATGATACTTAGGATCTTTTGTGTATGCGATAGCCGCTTGACTATCACAATATAGAGTCATGGGACCCTGAGAGTTCTTTGTAATATCCAAATATTCAAAGAATCTCTTTAACCAAATAACTTCTTGTACTGCAGACGCACAAGCCATGAACTCAGCTTCCATCGTTGAAAGGGCTGCACATGTTTGTTTCTTACTTTTCCATGATATAGCACCACCATTAAGTAAGAAGGCATAACTGGATGTTGATTTTCTATCATTCCGGTCACCAGCCCAATCAGCATCTTTATATCCTCTCAAGTATAAATCATCTTCACTATAACATAGTAAATAATCTGCAGTTCCCTTTAGGTATCTGAAAATTCTCTTCACAGCTTTCCAATGTTCTCTTCCAGGATTGGATTGATACCTGCTAACCAAACCTACGGCATAACAAATGTCTGGGCGAGTACACATCATAGCGTACATCAAGCTCCTGACAGCACTTGAATACAGAACTCGAGACATGTCTTCCTTTTCATTTTCAGTCTTGGGACACATTTCAAGGCTTAAAGTTTCACCTTTTGCTATAGAAGTATCCATGGATTTATAACTATTCATACGAAAACGCTTCAAAATTTTCTTTATATAAGTTTCTTGAGATAAACTCAATAACTTTTTGGAACGGTCTCTTTGGATCTTAACTCCAAGGATATAGTCTACCTCACCCATATATTTCATGTCAAATGACTTTGAAAGCCATTACTTGATAGTTTTCAAATATTCCAAATTGTTTTCGGCCAATAAACTATCATCCACGTAAAGAGAAAGAATTACAAACATCTCATTGGACTTCTTCACATAAATGCAATGGTCTTCACTGATCATGGTAAAATCATACGAGATCACCTCCTTGTGAAATCTCAAATACCATTGCCTTGAAGATTGCTTCAGGCCATAAATAGATTTTTTCAATTTACAGACCTTCTTTTCTTGGCCTTTAACGATGAAGCCTACAGGTTGTTCCATGTAGATTTTTTCGTTTAGTTCTCCATTAAGAAAAGTTGTCTTCACGTCCATTTGATGTAATTCCAAATCCAAACGTGCAACAATAGCCAAAAGTAAGTGAATTGAGGTAAATTTCACAACTAGTGAAATATTTCCTCATAATCTATTCCAGCTTCTTGAGTAAAGCTTTTTGCCACCAGTCGTGCCTTGTATCTTTCTATTGACCCATCCGCTTTGCGTTTAACTTTGAGAATCCATTTGTTCCGAATGGCTCTTCGTCTAGGCAGAAGGTCAAATAGATCCCAGAATTTGTTGGTTTTCATGGACTCTAATTCTTTTTTCATTACTTTCATCCACTCATCTTTTCAGAGCTCGATAAAGCCTCAGTCACAGACTTTGGCTCATCTATTTCTGTAAGAGATACCAAGAAAACATAATCTTCAATCTCATAAGTATGTTTGGGTATATTTTTCCTGACACTCTTTCGTAATTGAAATTCAGGTTCGTTAGAAGGATTTTGGGATTGAGAGTTCCCACTCCCACTCAGATCAAGAATAAGATCTTGATCAATTTGATTATCAACTGTGTCAGAAGACACTTGCTGACTATCTGAGTTCAACATTTCATAAAGAGGCTCTTCATTCTTTACCTCGCCCTTCTTTGGAAAATTATTTTCCAGAAATGTGATATCTCGTGATTCAATCTCAGTAACACTTCCATCATCTAATTCATCAATGAACACATTCCCTTTGGAGTGTTCTGAATATCTTATAAAGATACAATTCTTGCCTTTTGGACCTAATTTACCAAACTTGCTAAAAGAATCTACGCCAAGGTCATAAATATTTTAAGTTTGGTTTATTACCAATCCATAGCTTATAAGGAGTGGAAGAAACTGATTTAGAAGGCACTTTGTTCAATATGTAGGCTGCAGTCAATAACGCATCTCCCCAAAAGGAGATAGGTAAATTTGTCTGCGCCATCATGGACCTTATCATGTCCCGTAGTATTCTATTCCTCCTTTCTGCTACACCATTTTGTTGAGGTGTATAAGGAATAGTTAACTATCTGGTGATGCCCTTTTCATTACACAATTCTTCAAATTATTTTGAAAGATATTCACGCCTTTTATCGATTCTTAAGGTCTTAATCCTTTTGTCTACTTGATTCTCAACTTCATTCAAATATTTCTTAAAATATTCAAGTGCTTCAGATTTATGAGAAATCAAATAGACATAATCAAAGTGCGTGAAATCGTCAATGAACATAATGAAGTATAAAGCACCAGACCTAGCCCTTACATTCATTGGACCACAGATATCTGAATGGATTAATTGAAATGGAAAATCAGCTATCTTAGCCTTTCCAAATGATTTACGTGTAATATTTTCGGCAAGATAATTTTCACAAGTTGGCATTTCAATTTTAGAGAAAGAACCCAAATGTCCTTCCTTAGTCAATCTATTCATTCGATCATGCCCTATGTGACCTAATCTTGCATGCCATGTAATAATATCAACATCCTTGTTACTAGAATAACATGCCATAACACAACGGTAAACATAATAGTTATACGTGGAAGGATTACAATCTAACACAATAAAACCATCATCACAATGTCCAAAACCATAAATAACATTGTCTGGAGTAATTCTAAGACCATTGCGACTAAAGTTCAAATTGAAATCTAATTCTAGAAGAACAGACACATGCACTAAGTTTCGTCGAATCTCTAGAACATATAGGACGTCACGCAACATCAAAGATCGGCCACCACGCATGTCCATTCTGCAAGTGCCTATCCCTTTGACTTCAAGCTTTGCATTATTTCCCACATATACATACCTTGATCCAGGTGGAACTCGACGAAACTCTATAAATGCTTCTCTATCACGGCTCACATGGTCGGTGGCCCCTGAGTCTACAATCCACACAAGATAAGATTCAGTTAGTAATACAGTGCTAGAAACATATACATCACTTAGAGATGCGTTTTGAAATGCTACCTTTTTCGGCTCAGTGCACTCACGAGCAAAATGCCCTGGAACTTGACAATTGTAGCACTTCATCTTGCTTTTATCTTTCTTCTTGTAGAAGCATTTTTCTTTCTTGGAATTTGGCTTGTTTCTTTTTTTGGAGGATCCTTCTCCAGTCTCCTTACCCTTTCCGTTATTTTTTCAGTTTCTCTTGCGCTTGAAGCTTGATCTCTTTGTACCACTTGATTCTGCCACAAAGGCATTAGGTACAGCTTTAGCAGCACCAAGCCGCTCGTCTTCAAGCTCTACATGACGGGCAACATCGGCAAAAGTTTTGATGTTATCATTGTGGGTCAAGTTAATCTTCAGATGTTCCCAATTATTAGGAAGAGCCCGAATCACTGCCTGAACCTGCTGCTCATCAGAGAGAACATGGCCAACACTTTTGAGTTGAGCAATCATATTTGACATCACCCTTAGATGTTGCTTGACACTTTGATCGTGACGCTTTTTGTACGTGTCAAACTTGATTGTCAGTTGTCGAAGGCGAGTCACAGTTGTACCCCCATATGCCTCTCTTAAATGTGCCCACATGGCTTGAGCAGTAGGATATTGCTCACATTCGTGGATGAGATCATCAGCAACTGAACTTACAATAATTCCATGTGCAATGAAATCTTTCTTTTTCCAAATATTGTAAGTTTCCAGATCCCTCATGTGTTGGGCAGTGTTACCCTCCTCTGGGTGACTCATAGCATGGTTAATACTTTCAAAAGCATCTTACTCTTCGAGTACATACCATATTTTACGACTCCAGATGTCCTAATTTTCACCATTCAGTTTGTCACCCTTGTTCAAGTCAGTAATGATACTTTTCGATGCCATGTCTGTTATTAGAGACAATATTACACGTTTAACTCATCAATATATATATACTACAACCAATTTATGTATGTGATTACACACTCAAGTAAATTAATTCTAATATTAATTTTACATTTAGTATATAATCGAAAGATCACTACGTTTCCATTCATCATCTATATCTAAAGATTTTAATTAATATTAAAATCACTTCTTAATGTGTCCTTCATTTCAAGTCTCAATCCCATTACAAAATAAAACAATAAATACTATATATAACTGGTGAGACAAACAACATAATTTAAATTTCATTAAGATAAAACACATAATAATAATTTACATGTTTGCTAGGACATACATGTACCAATCGAACACTAACTCTTGCACATACACGCTAAAAGGTACACTAGGCCAAACATCATGATAAATCTCAGTTAAAATTTTACCTCAAGGCTCTCGAAGAGAGTCCGCTAAAATAGCTAATACTTCTCAATTAGTAATCTCTATGTAATTAGCCAATTCATCTCTTTTTAACCTAAAAAGGTGTACATGTTCAGGAATTGAAGCATCAGGGCCCATTTAAATTCCTTAAACTCCCTAAATTTCTTTTCTCCTTCCATTCGTTCAGCTCTCTGATCCCTTAACTCATTTTGCCTCGCCCTTGGGACATTCCTGATGACTTCAGGCTCCGAGTCTGAATCATTATAGAAATAAGTCATGCGACGACGTATCCTTATACGATTTCCCTTTCCTTTACTTCGAGAACTCCCACTTGGAGTAATTCGAACTTGTATCTGTTCAGCCATATCTGAAATAGGACCAAGGAAACAATAAGAATGGCTACAACCATTCAATGTGACAACATATATCACAATTACTTGTAGAAGAATATCAATTGAGGGATTAAGACTAAACTTATTTTTATTTTTTATTTTTATACTAAGAAGGCAGTAATATTATTAAGATCTTCAAAGTTTAAAAGTTTCTGTTCTTCATAGTTTTGTATTTTGCAATGACATACTTGGATTCACATTTCAAGAAACAATAATCACATTCATATGTAAAAGCTCTGCAACATTTATGGAACCCATTCTTCTATTTTTATGAATCCATGTAAAAGTTAATAAAAAAAAATTAATTTAGATATCCGTCCACAAATTCAGTCAACTACAAAAGTTAGATAATTATTGCAGTGAATAAAATGTGACGATAGGTCATTAGGAACAATCAGAAGCCACAATCTTTACTTATGTCAATAATGCTTTCGAGAAGATTTTCTGTAACAAAAAATGTCAGCATTATGACAAATTGGTGATACTACACCAACACCCAGTAGCAATAGCCATTGTTTTTATGCAAGAGAATTCTATGGCTTCATGAGAATACTCAACACAAAGAAGAGAATTCTATGGCTTCATATCCTTTTTTTTCCTTAAATCTTTATAATAGTCTTTAAGTTCACATAAAATTCTTAAAAGTATGTCTTTGTTTAAGACTTAAACTCTAAGCAACAGAATTTTTTATTCTATTTCTAAGGCTACATAGAGTCGCACCAACACTGTTCGGTTAAGCCGAAACTATTCGACAAACATCAGCAATCATTGATTGTGTAATGATCTCAAATCTAATGTAACAGAAACCCAAATTCTCAACTGTACTAATAAGACTGAAGTGCGATTATAACTCAAATACCAGAAATACAATAGGAATTGCGCGAAGTAAAGTAACTAGGATAGATAGAAGAAGGGAGATGAGAAGCTTAGACTCGAAGAAAGGAGATGAGAGGAACAAACATTCTTTTCTTCAACAATAGGCATGCCTTCTTCCTCGCACAATCTGATAATTATAACCACTATATTTCCTCTTGCCCAATAGCTCTTCAATACCTGTACCTCAACCCGGGTCCCAATGGTAAACCAAAAACCTTATTTTGGATTGTTTAATCATTTGACCCCAGTGTAATCCATTCCCAGGCCCAAGTGCCTCATTTTGTTCGGCCACATTCACAACAATACTCCCGCCCTGAATAAGAACTTTGTCCTCAAGATTCGGTTTAAGAACAGTGTTAATAGTGCACGCTCCGCCAATTGTCTTTATAAAAAGGTGTGCTGGGAAATAGAATAAGAAGACGTGATCTATCACAATTTTGTGAACGTGACCTGAGATAATTGTAATGTTGACATCCTTTGGCACTATGTCCTCACAAATCATAAGGCAGTAAGCTAGGAGTTTTGCATGGAGAGGGTCACACTTGACTAGAGCATCCTGGACAATCCTCTCAAAGCAGGATCAAGAGCAGTGATGGCTTTAAGAAGCAGGCTGATCATGGGGTGTTGTAACTGAAATCTTTGTCCACGTAGAATCATGGCACCTATATATCTTGATAAAAAGAGAGCAACCTTGTGTATGTTTGACATATACCCACTCCCAAGAATAGATGCATGTATTGTGCTAATTTTCCAAAAGTTCATACTCAATAGAGATAATTCAGTTGACTTATTCTCTCTCACTATTGCACAACATAGTTCTTCAGGGGAAGTGCAGTTCACAAGAGCCAAAGGCATTCCCCGTTGTTTTTGACTACTGCCTTTGATAAGGATGTCATCACCACTATTTAGAAAAGTGATAATTTCAAAAGATGCGCAGTGAGCATCATTGATGCATACCAGTTTTATCTCCTCAGCACAATTTGGTAAACTAGTAACTGACAGGGCCAAATCAGATTGCAAATTGTAGGAATTCACAAACCATGGTTGTCCGAGATCCCACACTCTAGTCTTAGAGTTAGAATATGCAATGAAGCAAAACCTGCCAGTACAACCCAACAATATTAGGGCCGCCACATTCTCTGTACAACCAGTTAGAGCCAAGAACGCAGAACTTATCCCAGGATCCCACACATACAGATCCGCAGTTGCACGAATGGTTACTTTAATTCCATGCACACTTACCTTGAATTCCTTGGTATAAGATAGGGGGAGATACACCATCCCTACAATATAAACAGCACCATCCCTAGATCTCGTCGTATTCATATCGCTCAAAGTGCATCCTACATTACAAAGTATTACTTTGTCTTTAATTGGTCTATGTTCACTTATTGACATGTTGGAATAAAGAAGGAATTGTACCGTGGAGACATTATATTGTGCAGCAGCAGAGACAAAGACCTCAGTTTCTTCTACTGAAAGATTTTTATAGAGTGTTTCTATAATTGCTCTGTTTAGTTCAGTCGTAGCTAAGTACATGAAGCTACCCCTGTGAATCTGACCAGTATCAAACCATTTGCATATATGTAAGCAAAATGGATTTTTAGGCCAGGGAGTAACTTGAGTAACTCGATGTATTCTATTGTGCTTCCGCTGCTCTTTAAAGAGTTTACGCCAAGTGGAAATCTGAATCTGAAATGCATTTGAACATGTAGCCAACATACACTTAAATGCTTGTAAAGCCCTCTCGGTCGCACCAATGCATGTTGTACAACACATACCAGCTTTATCAACAGTAGCAAATAAAACAAAATAAAAGGCAATATTAACGAGCAACTCTAATTCGATGTTATTAAATATAACACCTAGTCCAACAGTCTTAGTGTCATTGCTCCAGTATCAGGGATGCAAACGTGAACCAGGGTCAAATGGAAAGTCAAGTCCGAAGTGAGCGGGTGGAAGTGGATGCAAATTGAAGATAAGTGCAGGAACAAGGAAATCGCCCTTCCTAGAAGCACAAGAACTGAATAATGCCCACCCAGCATTAGAATGTATATAAACAGGCGTGCACATTACTAGCTCTCCTGCGGCATCTGGCGTAATTCCATAAATGTCAGTCACTATCTCATAGTAATGTATAGAATTCTCTACCACCATCACGTCATTCTTCTCAACCATATTCAAAATTATTTTCTTAGTATTAGAAGGCAAAGTAGAGCAACCATGTAGTATTATGCAACTCAACCCTACAAGCTGAGAATCTCGTTGTAATGGTTGCTTAATTACCAACACAAACTCTTCATCCCAAGCTGGATTTTCAGACTCAACAAATAAGGTTTCATCAGAGACAGACTTCACAGTAACTGAAAGCTCATTAACTATCATGAACTTCGTATCATGTTGATGTATATACTCGTAGCTAGCTAGAAAAGGAATCAGCCATGATTCCTTATGTGAAACATGACTAACTCTGAAGTATCTTTGTTGGGACTTTCAGCGAACACCTTGTTCACATAGCTTATTTTTCCTTCGTTCAAATCAGAGCCAGCCTGAGGGAACACGACCTGTGCATTTGATTTTTCAATACTGGATGGAAGCAAAAGTGAGTAGTCATAACAAATTGGTAATGAAACAGCATGTGAAGATTGGTATAGCAGAACCGATTTAGTTCCTTGTGAATTTTTGTCACACACTTTGTCTTCATCGTTTGCTAAAGCTTTAGTTTCACTATCTGCATAATCTATAGGTTCAAGTTCAATAGAGTCAGAAGCCACCTGGATTTCAGGAGATGGAACTGAAGATGGCGATTCACGCTCGTCAGCTCCATTGGACAATTTATCTAACACATTGGCTGCCTCTGAGTTTCCACGATTGAAGGCAGCTTCCAAGTCAGATGATTTCGGGACATGGCTCAGAATTGCAACTGGAGATGCAGAGGTCGCTGGTGGAACAAATTTAGCGTAACTCATGTAGTCAACACAGGCTCGTGGAGTATATTCCCTACTCACCGAATTTGTGAATGTCCTTTGTCGAAATCGTATACGCAATTTTTCTTTAAAATGCATCGAATCGAAGAATTGTTTGTTTCGATGCAACCAAGTGAGCCAAGCAAGAGCTTCACCATCAAGATAGAAGTAAGGAAGAGGTAGCCAGTCCTTCTCTGAGAAACCAAGGTAGGTGAAGTACCGTTCGGCAGGAAAAACCCAACTCTCTAGGTTGTCGCCGCCGCTGAATCGATCTAATAACATCGCTGCCATTGGAGTCCTCTGGATGAAAGTACAAATGTAATGATCTCAAATCTAATGTAACAAAAACTAAAATTCTCAACTGAACTAATAATACTGAAGTGTGATTACAACTCAAATACCAGAAATACAATAGGAATTGCGCGAAGTAAAGTAACTATGATAGATAGAAGAAGGGAGATGAGAGAGAAGCTTAGACTCAGAGAAAGGAGATGAGAGGAACAAACATTCTTTTCTTCAACAATAGGCATGCCTTCTTCCTCGCACAATCTTATAATTATAACCACTATATTTCCTCTTGCCCAATAGCTCTTCAACACGTGTACCTCAACTCGGTCCCAATGGTAAACCAAAAACCTTATTTTGGGTTGTTTAATCATTTGACCCCGGTGTAATCCATTCCCAGGCCTAAGTGCCTCATTTTGTTCGGCCACATTCACAACAGATGGACTCGATCAAATCCACACACAGATTAAACCAAACAACAATACCTTAATAAATTAATAAGATTCTCACAAACATCATAAACAACGGACACAAGAGTCCGATCACGATTCTCTTATTAACAGTGAATACAGTTAATATTGTCAAGTAAATTTGATCACCTATTACTGTATCATTTATTCGACGCAAATTTTCATCAAATCTTTTCAGTCACAGTCTAGGAATCAAATAAATCTTATGATCTGGTACCAATGATGATTAAAATCGAGTAACAGGGACATCAAATTTGTGTACCTATTAACAACAGCGAAAATTTTTGCAGAATCTGTTCCAATCAATTGCCCGAATCTGACTTCGTCTCTCTTGGAAACGAAATTTTTATTTACGAACTAAATACCTTATTTTTGTTTATCACATTGTGTTTCTTTCTTTAGGGAGAATCACTTCATAGCATTTCTCTCTGTTGAGGAAGAAAGATATATAAAGGAGAGAGAGGGGTTTCAAGAAAAAACTGTCGCTCACACAATCGCACGTTCCCATTATTTTTCTAATGTGCAGCAGTTTTTTTTATTTATCTGTGTTTTAACTTCAACTTCCCTAGGTAACCTCTTTAAGGTTTTATCTCTTCTAAATGGGTAGGGTCAGTCCATATGGGCGACCCGCGACCCAAACCTAATATCCAACACTCTGAAACTGCGTGTTATTCCATACATGACCACCCAGAAACAAAAATAACACAAACATAAGGTTTAATAGTAGCAAGGTATAAAGCGTAATTTTCCTTCTCTGCAAGAGAGAGAGATTTAAACTTATGTTCCAAGTTCCGTCACTCTATCGTCATTAAGTGGGATCGTTGATTGTTGCTTGTGAAAGTATTGTTGGCCCAATTGAAGTTTGTTTTGATGATTGATAAAGGAACTCAAGCATGAACTAGGTCTATACAAAGTAAACATAGACACGGGCAGAATTCGAGCACAAGGCAGGCACGTGAAGGAGATAAGCTTAAGTGGATATATCTGATATCTCCTGAACGAAAATATTACATAAGTGATAAGGAGAAGGACTCCTTACTCGAGACAACTCTATCCTAGATAATGGAGAAGTTAGAAGTTGAAGATAACTAGAATTCTTCCACCAAGGAAGAGTATAACATTGGAACTCTATTTATTTCCTATTCTACTAACTCTATAAATTGCAGGATGTTCTCATTTTATAGGGACGCACAAACGCTGAAGTTAAACGTGAGTTGAGAGCAAAAACGCTGAAGTTAAACGTGAGTTGAGAGCAAAAACGCTGAAGTTAAACGTGAGTTGAGAGCAAAATAGCAAGGCGTTTTGCAAGAAATTCTTATGTGATTCAAGTGTGTGAACCTGAAGCTACATGAACCAGATAGAAGAACCAGTTCCAAGTGTCTGTCTTTTTTTTTTTTCCTAGTTTCATTGTAGTAGATGTTTCAAGTTGTACCTTTCAGCTTTATCTAGAAGCAATTGTATTAGGTACTCTAAGTATTATATTCAAGTTAGAGTTAACTTGAAGTTGTCGCAACAGTTAGAGGTCGGTTGCCACAAAGGGATTAGAGGTAATTCTTAGATTTACAAAGAGTTTTGTAACACCTTAGGAGAAAATCAAGATGAGTGCAGTAGTGCACCACCTAGAAACTGGGAAGGGAAATCCACTGCTAGGCCACCACTCTTTAATGGCCAGTACTACTCTTGGTGGAAAAACAGGATGAGAGATCACATTATAGGAGAGGACTATGAGCTATGGGACATTGTCACCGATGGTCCACTGGCTACCTTGAAGAAAAATGTTGAAGGAGTAGATGTGCCAAAGAAAAGAGCGGACTGCACTGCTGAGGACTTGAAGAAGTGGGAGAAGAATGCTAAAGCCAAGAAATGGCTTGTTTGTGGACTTGGTCCATATGAGTACAGCAGAATCCAAAGTTGTACCACTACTAAGCAAATTTGGGACACATTACAAGTGGCTCACAAAGGAATACCTCAGGTGAAGAGATCCAGATGAACTCTATTGTACTCTTAATATGAGAACTTTGCTATGAAGGAAGGAGAGACCATTCAAGAAATATATACAAGGTTCACTACACTGACAAATGAGCTAAAATCTCTTGGAAGGATTATTCGTGAAGAAGATAGAGTCAAGAAGATACTGACTAGGGTTTTGCCTATCACTTGGGAGAGAAAAATCACTGCCATCCAGGAATCAAAGAATATTGCCATTCTCCCACTGAATTAATTAATTGAAAATCTCACTGCTTATGAACTTAGGAGACAAACCATGAAGATGAATGTGTCTAAGAAGGAAAGGAGCTTGGCACTCAGAATCACTGAAGGTTCTGATCTGGAAGATGATAAAATGGCTATGATCACCAAGGACTTCAAGAAGTACCTGAGGAGAGGAAAGAGTTCTTCAAGAAGTGGAAGTTATAGCAAGTCAAAAGCTACTGAGAAGCAAACTAATGATGGTTGCTACAAGTGTGGAAAGACTGATCACCACATCAAGAATTGTCCTTTGTGGGAAATTGAATGGAAGAAGGAAAGAACTGAACGAAGGAACAGATTCAACCCAAGAAAAGAAACAAAAAAGGTTCAACCAAGGCTATGGTCGCTGCTTGGGGAGAAAGCTCAGATAATGAGGAGGAGGATGAACAAGCACTTATGGCCATTGGAGAATCTGATGAAGAAACTGGGGTAAGTATAATTCATCTAAAAGAAAAGATTAAATTTTTGTCTAAAGAAAGGTTATCTGAGTTACTACTAGAACTAATTGATGAATCTGAGGATGTAAACAACAAAAAGGAACAACTGTCTAAAGAATATGTGATTTTGAAGGCTAAGTGCAAAAACCTGAAACTTAGGGTTAGTGAAACTATAAGTGAAAATACTGTATTAAAGAACTAGGTTCACTTCACTCAACTGTCCTAGAGCTTAGATCTAAAAATAAACTGAAATTAGGAATAGGTAAAAAGCCAGCTTATCACACACAACTCACTTTAGAAGAAAATGTAGGAAAAATGAAAGATGAGTTGTACAAAAAGGATGAGCAGGTAAGAATCCTAAAGGAGGATCTAAGCAAGGTCAAGCATGAGCTAGATAGAACTTGTAAATAGAACAGATCCTCAGATGCACTTTCATGGGTACAAGAACACCATAGTAGCAACAGAAGAGGACTTGGCTTTGGGAACCTGACACCTAAGTGGGATCCCAAAAGCAAGTACCTCACATTTTCTGAGAACAAGATTTGCACATATTGTGGTAAAATAGGTCACTATAAAAGTGAATGCACTGCAAAAAAAAAGGCAAGTCAAAAGAACAAAGAATTTTTTCAAGGGAAGAATAGGCTATCAAGTTGGGCTAAAAAGAATTTGATTCATCCTTTTGCCTATAGAAAGGGACCCAAACTAGTTTGGGTTCCTAAGACTAACCCCTGATTTCCTTTTACAGATCCAAGTGAAGGGGAGCAGCCAAATATGGTACATGGATAGTGGCTGCTCAAAGCACATGACAAGAAGCAAGAACCAGTTCCTTTCACTTGAGGACCTTAAAGGAGGTAATGTCTCCTTTGTAAATAGGAAGAAAGGTGAGATCATTGGGGTTGGAAAGGTAGGTAAGATTGATTCTCACTCTATTGAGAATGTCCACTTGATAGATGGACTGAAGTACAGTCTAATAAGTATATCACAATTGTGTGATAGAGGTAACATGGTAGCATTCACCTTTACAAAATTCTTTGTGATTAATCTTACCACTGACAAGATAGTTTTGCAGGGAAAAAGAGTGAATAACATATATGTTGCGGATCTGTCCACACTTTCAGACAATGAACTCACTTGCTTAAATGTGTTGGATAATGATCCCCTTCTTTGGCACAAGAGACTTGGACATGCCAGTCTAAGTCAAATCAACAAACTAGTCTCTAAGAACTTGGTGATAGGACTGCCTAATATTAAGTTCAAGGAATATAAATTTTGTGAGGCTTGTACAAGGGGGGAGCAGGTAAGATCCTCTTTCAAAAGCAAGAAAATGGTAAGCACCACCAGGACGATGGAACTGGTCCATATGGATCTTTGAGGACAGATGAGAACATTGAGGAGAGATGGTAAGAGATATGTTATGGTGCTTGTTGATGATTATTCTAGGTTTACTTGGACACTGTTTCTAACATCTAAAGATGAAGCATTTTACATGTTCAGTTCTTTTGTTAGAAAAACTCAGAAACAACTAGGTAATCAACTTGCATCAATTAGGTCTGATCATGGTATTGAATTTGAGAATGTTAAATTTGCTGAATTTTATGATGAGCATGGCATATATCATAATTTTGCTACTCCTAGGACTCCACAACAAAATGGAGTAGTTGAAAGAAAGAATAGGACATTGAAAGAAATGGCTAGGACTATGCTTCTTTTTAGTAAACTACCCATAGTTTCTGGGCAGAAGTTATGAACACTGCATGATATATCATAAATAGGTGCATGACTAGACCTCTTATTGGGAAGACTCCCTATGAGTTACTTAAAGAGAGAAAGCCAAATATATCTCATATTAGGGCATTTGGATGCAAGTGCTTTGTGCACAATAATGGTAAAGACTCTCTAGGTAAGTTTGATCCCAGAAGTGATGATGAAGTATTATTCACGTAGTAAAGCTTATAAGATTTATAACAAATGAACTATGTGTGTAGAAGAAAGTGTGCATATGGTTTTTGATGAAACTAACATTCTTTCTAAGAGGCAGGAACATGATGATGAAGCAATTGGGCTGGTAAGAAACTCAAATGAAACCACAGTCGAGACTGAAGCTGCACTAGAGGAAGGAACAGGTGATGGAACAGGTTCTTCCACCCAGGGCAACTTGACAGGGGGAACTGAACAAAGAGGAATTGATCCTCAAACCTCGAGGGAACCTGTAAATGAACTTGTTCCTCAACAACAAAATATTAAAGGAACATCTAAGGGAAACCAGTTGGTTCTGAAACCTTACAAGTATCAAAGTTCCCATCCCATTGAGAACATAATTACTGATCCAACCTCTAGAATCAAAACCAGATCTTCTTTGAATAATTTTTGTACTTTTGATGTTTTTTATCTCTTATTAAACCTAAAAATATTGTTGATATCGACGTCAGATTCTGATTTCGAAAGTTGAAATAGGTCTGTAATGTCAATTATGACTTGTGTGCAAAATTTGAGGTCAATCAGACGTGATTTGATAGATTTTCGACATCGATTGTAGAAGTTTGAAGTTTTAAAGTTCATTAAGTTTGAATTGGAGGGTGATTCATAGTTTCGATGTTGTTTGGCGTGATTTGAGGCCTAGACTAAGTTCGGAACGTGTTTTAGGATGTGTTGGTATATTTGGTTGAGGTTCCGAGGGCCTCGGGTGGATTGCGGATGGTAAACAGATTGAGTTTGGGCTTGGAAGAGTGTTGAAGCTCCCAACTTCTGGTATAACCGCACCTGCGCATGGGCAGCCGCAGGTGCGAGCTCCAGGTGCAAAGAAGAGGAGGGGTCACTGGGCAACACAGATGCGTGAAAGGAACCTCACCTGCGAAGGCTCAGGTGCGAAGGGGTTAAACGCAGGTGCGGAGGAAGGCGCATGTGCGGCTTATAGACTGCAGGAGAGGTCTCGCAGAAGCGAGCCGCTGACCTCAGGTGCAAGCGAAGCCGGCTAAGGGAAAGCCGCATCTGCGAGGGAATTTTCGCTTATGCGGAGACGCAGAAGCAGCTTGAGAGCCGCATGTGCGAAAATGCTGTTGGGCAAAATGGTTTAAAGGGGACGAGGCTTAGTCATTTTTAGCCCGTATTTCCTTTATTTTTGGGCGTTTTGGAGCTTTTGAGAGGGGATTTCAACTAGCAACTTAAAGGTGAATTAATTCTACATACTTTGAGTTAAATACATTGATTATGGGTAGATTATAACCTATAAATCTTAGAAATCAAGGGTTTAGATGAAAAATCTAGGTTTTGATAAAAATGAGATTTTAACCACGAAAATGATTATGGATTGGATGAAAATTGTATATTTGAGTTCTTGAGATTATGGGTAACGTTTTCCTCCGAAAATATTCGGAATCTGGGCACCTGGGCATGGGGTGAATTTTAGGAATTTACCATTTTAGATAGGGTAATATATTTAATAGTCTAATATTGAATTTTCGAACGTGTATTAATTATTTTATATAACATTTGGAGAGTTTCGAATTTTTCGGCACCGAATTGAGAGTTTTACACGACGTTGTGATTAGTAAATAGGTTTTGAGACAAGGTAAGTCTCTTGTCTAACCTTGTAAGAGAGAATTTACCCCATATGTGATTTAAATTAATAATTGTTGCTAATTGTGGGGGCTACGTACGCATGAGGTGACGAGAGTCCGTACGTAGCTACTAATATTGCTAAAGTCCGGGTAGTTTAGGACTCAAATCATGAATTACTTGTGATAATTGTATCCTTATTTAATTAAAGCAATAGAATTATGTTGTAAATTGTTAGACGAAATGGTAAAAGATTGAAATCTCACGTACTTGAAATGTTGTTCAGAATATTTAACTGTTGTAGAAATTTATACTTCCTCCTGCGTTAATCTCAAAAATGTATATATATATATATATATATATATATTCTCATTCCGAAGGTTCATAAGAAAATGTCCTCCTTTTTTGTGGAGCGGGCCGAACGCCTCGGCAGTATAGATGCATCTATAGATCGTGCCGCATGGCCCTCGGCAGTGTACACGACACTCTGGAACGGGTCGTACGACCACGGTAGAAATCGTGCCTAATAATAATAATTACACGATACCTTGATATTTTATTGCAGCTTGTGAAGTTAATTAATAAATTAAAAATTATTGGAATTGAATGAATTAATTATTTCTGCTGGTTAAGGAACATTATTGTCGTTTCTATAAATCATATTGATTTAAATATTTCTATTTTTAATATTATTGACCCTTAGTGAGTGTCAAAGTCGACCTCTCGTCACTACTTCTTCGAGATTAGGCTTGATACTTACTGGGTACACGTTGTTTACGTACTCATGCTACACTTGCTATACAGTTTTGTGCCGGTACAGATATGTCTAGCGGCCTTGTGGGCGCAGAGGTATGGTTAAAATGCGGGGACTTAGGTGAGCTACATTATATACTACGATCCGCAGCCAACATAATCTCCTTCAGAGTTATTTATATTTTTCTGTCAAATTTGTATTTCGGACAGATGCTGTATTTTATTTTACTCTCTAGGTAATGCCCATGCACTTGTGACACCGAATTGTGGGAGTGGTTATGGGTTGTTTAGTAATTTAGTTGCTGAAATATTTATCACTTACTCTATGAGTAAAAATTTCGATTCAAAAATACTAAAATGAGTAATTAAATTAATTAGTCAAGGTTGGCTTGCCTGACAGTGGTGTTAGGTGCCATCACGACCTTTAATGGATTTTGTGTCGTGACAACATGGTATTAGAGCACTAGGTTCACTTAGGTCTCACGAGTCATGAGCAAGTCTAGTAGAGTCTTGCGGATTAGTACGGAGGCGTCTGTACTTATCTTCGAGAGGCTATAGGGCTGTTAGGAGCACTTCCTTTCTTGATTCCTCATCGTGCGATTCGATTCCTTTGAGGCTTATGCCTTTGTTTCCTTCCTATTCAATCTTATGCGACGTCAAGCGCTTGTTATAAATTGGGAATCAAGGAAGTTTAATGGTACTACATATGTGGTGCAGGATGTTTCTCCCTGCGTATTTGATTGAGTTATTGTTGTCGCCTTGTGAAAGGCCGCTCTGTCGTTTCAACTCAGTATCAGTATTACCTAAGGTTTGAGATTTGGTATTGATTGCTATGACGATTCGTATGTTGCCATCGCACAGTGTTTGTGTAATGGTAGGATGCTTGTCTATGCGTCGAGGCAGTGAATGACTTGAAAGTATGTTTTTACTCAATGCATGATTCAGAGATTCAGTATTTTATTTCCGGCGGAGGACATACAATCGGACTACAAATGCTCAGGTTTGGGTCGATGGAGTAGCGAAACTTAGTATTTTCGAGTGTGGTGGAATTTTTATCTGTGATATGGTAACATCGTCCTTAATGGAATGTGTTAAGCTCGCCGGTGTTATGGTCTTCTTCAATTCGCATTTGGGGCAAGGTATTGTGAAATGATGACGGGGAAGCGGCTGTCAGAGATCGCGGTGTGCAGTGGTTTAGGATCTAAGCGGTGTTCCTAGTATTGATGGCTCGAGAAAAATGATCCTCGGAAAGGTTTAAAGTTGGTAGCGATCGATTGGTTCAAATGCTATAGAGATAGATTTTGATTTAAGGCAACAACTGGGCAGCGAAAGATGAGAAAGGACATGTGGGAGGTATCTTGTGGTGGTTAAACTTTTAGAAGGCCGAGTGTAAGGAAATAGAAGTCGATTAACTGCTTAAAAAGAGGGTTTGACCAAAGTGGGAGAGTGGCATACGGGTTCTGTGGTAGGATAGCCACACGCCTTGGGGGAAATTAAAGTGATTTGGGATTCATGGTGGATAGTGACTAGGTCTACGGGCTTAATTTAGAATATTGGCTGCTATATTAAGGAAGATTGGGTGTGACATGAGGGAGTTGCTTAATATGAAGTAGGATACAACATGACTTTGGATTAGAATGTAATGTCGCACATTTAGTTGATGTCCATGAGTGAACGGACTTGTATAGCTGGTGAACGAGCACAAGCTCAAGATGGTTTATTGGTTTCGTGGTAATTGTACTCGGTGCAGCGTGGTTGGAGGATGTAGGCATGGAATTTTCACATGTGGGATATCTCCTGTGAGCAGGTTAGCGGTTGTGTGGTGTTGATGGAGCTTCTACAAAGAATTTTACTGGCTACCCAGTAAGAGGTCGAATAGGTTAATGTGACTAGTGATTCAGAATGTTCATGAAATGTTTAACATAAGGATATCGAGGAATTTGGTGGGTCGATTATGCGAGATCATGTCAATGGGGGGTAAGGAGTCTTGGTGGGTTCCAGAGTTATGTAATTGTAGCTTCAAGCTAAGTGGGAGAGCCCCACCGTCTACGATTGGATTGCATGGTTGCCTACTTATGAGGTTTCTGGTTATCTGCATATTGATGAGTTATTACGACTAAGAAAAGAAAATGCCAGTGGTAGTTTGAGCGAAGGATTGAAGGAATGTGTGCTATACTTGGGCTTTATCAGTTCATGTTCAGTTTTGAGAAGACTCAGGGTTTATGCTTCGTGTGGAGGTAATGTACAAGGAAAGTGATCTAGCCGGGTGCTTCTTTGAAAGGGTATTCATGTGCTAGCAGGGCCTCGGAGTTGATTATAGTCAGGACCAAGTCAGGGTGAGTGACTCTCAATAACGGTCTTAGTGGATTCAAAAATTTAAGTGCGGTGCCTAAGGATTTCGAGTCCGTAGTATGGTTAAGCATCGAGCTTTTGCAGCAGATTATAAAAGGGTCTCAGAGTGTTCTATGTTATCTTTGGGTTACGGTGTAGCATTGAAGGAATGGAAGAAAATGACTTCGGATTCATAGAGGAATTATCACAATGGGTGTACCGGTTGAAGATGTAAATGTGCGCACAAGGAGGGTATGAGATGGTTCGTGAGTTTTGAGGCAACGTGGTCTCATGAAATAGAGTCCTTCTGGATGAGTGTGGATTGGGTTCATCATATTTTGAATGGAGATATTATTATTCCTAAGGCAAGTCCAGAGTAAATTAGAAGAAGTCGGATCGGTTAGCAATGGTTGAATTGGCATGATGGTGGCAATAATCAGTTCCTTCAGTGTGTTAAGTTATACGTGTGGTTGGTGGCGGTACGTGCGAGGCTTGACGGCTGCCGTAATTGATTTTATTTAGAGGCATTCGAGTATTATGGCATGTTATGTGCAGATGGATCCCGGAAGAGTTATGATGGTTTAAACCACTACTTGAGGATTGTATTTTCTGCAGTTATGGGAATTCAGTCGCATGTTGCAATGGTTCTCCTGAAATGAGTCAAGTAAAAGGTTGCTATGTGATGGGGTGTTTAGTCTATTAGTAGATTAGGAGTCATGATGGAATTCTTGTACTCCCACGTATTGGTATGTTAGGTGCAGTGAGCGGCATGGGAATTGGGAGTTGAGGATCAAGGTTACAGTTTGGTGTCGACAAGAATGTCAAGAGCTCGGATGAGCAGGAAAGGATTCAGATGGTTAGAGTAAGCTGGCATTGTCTTTAGCGTCACCTGAGATCGGTGTTATGTGTAAGAGGCTTTACGTACTGATCGCGGATTCCTGATTTGCCTTACAACATTAGTGTGGCCGGTGGTATGAACGTGTAGACTTGTTAACTAGTACGGAAGGTCATGAGAGTGTATCCCACGGGAAGATTGTATAAGTGTGACACGTAGTCACTTGATTGATTGAAGATTTAAAACCAAGCATGGAGATTGTGGTACTATCGCTAATGTGAGAATTTATGCATGAAGGGCGCTCGGTTCATTTGTTTGTGAAATGTGGAAGTTTGTTATGAATTTGATGGTTGTTCTTGTGTGTCATGGGAAAATGGTTATTGTGAATCCTTGAAAGGTTATTAGCCAGTGCGGTACGATCAGAATCGGCTTGAGGTCCGTGGATGGATCTAAATGTGAATGTGGGCCCTATATCAGGCTGGATATGTTCATTTCAGCATATCGTTGTTTTTGGAGGGGTCTTCGGGCCTTGGATGTTAATTCTGTTGTCGGCCCTTCCGTGTAGTCTCTATTGTGCCATGTGGGTTGTGAGGCAGTTTGATTATTCGCACTCGTATTGAGACCCTGTATAGTTTGCGGTGTTATATGAGCAGGACGGCTCTCGAGATGCAGGTTATTTATTGCACCTTAGTCGTGCTTGAGTTTTGTAGCGTATGGCGCTATCTGATGGTATTGTGCACTTGGCGTGCTTGTGTTTGACATTCAGGTATTTCGTAGGTATACGCATTTTGGTTTGATGGGTACTTCCCTATTTATTGTCATGTGTGGATCGGGTGGCATGCCGCCACGGGTATATTGTTTGGATCGGGTTGCACGCCGCAATGGTATCATGTGTGGATTGGGGTGCACGCCGCAACATTATGATGTTGAGTACAGTTCCCCATACCTATTCTTCCATGTCTTATTTCTCATGTTCCGAGGAAGGTTCATAACACCTTTTCGGTTGTTTAAATGTTACTTGGGTTGACTAGTTCTTTCCAGAGTTTGTTTTTCCTTATGTATCACATTCGAGTTTGTGGCTTATTGGCACATGGTGGAATCATATGAGACTTTTGGTAGTGATTGTGGTGGCTTATTACCGGAATGACTTGTACTCGGTGAGGCGAGACTTTTGGACCTGGGATCAGTGCGATCGGATTTATGTGAGGCATATTAAAGAGCAAATATCGTTATTTTGTTTATAATGAGGTAATGGTTCCTGTCAGGAGGAGGGACTAAATGATTTGTTGACTACGCAGTTGGTTATGAATTTCTACACATCTCTTCCGTCGTGGTAGTATTGCAAGAGTTGGAACGGGACTTATATGTGTCATGAGGTGTGTTGTGAGCATCAGATTTGTGGGATTTCTGCTATTATTGACAGAGGATGTTATTGTGGTTATGTGAATAGCGCGGTGCATGGTGTGAATTCAGTGAGAGTCTACAATCATGTAGTGGTACATCGTGTAGCGATTGAAACAGTGTTCGTATGTTGGAAGCATGCATAGTAGAGAATTTCGGATGATGAAATTTGGCTCTGAGGCTTATTTGCCTAAATAAAGGGGAGGATCTTGAGATTTGCTCGAGCTAATGTGCTCAACTAAATTATGGTAGCACGGTAGGTGCACGAGGGGTTAAACAATGATTTCAGCAAACTCCGGAGCAGTTCTTAGCACGTTCGAGGACGAACATATATTTAAGTGGGAGAGATTGTAACGACCCAACTGATCGTTTTGACTGTTAGAACCCCCTTCCCCAAAATAAGACTCCCCGTATGTGCTTTTACTAATTTATAACTTGCGGGGATGGTTGGTTCGAGATTTGGAAATGTTCGGATTGAAATCGGAGCACTTGGTTCCTTAGTTGGCTTTAAAAAGGGCAAGTTTGACTTCGGTCAATATTTTTAGAAAACGACATCGAAATCGAGATTTGACGGTTCCAATAGGTTCGTATGATTTTGGACTTGGACATATGTTCGGATCGGGTTTTGGATGACCCGGGAACGTTTCAGCGCCTATTGTGGAAGTTGGCATTTTGGAATTATTTCATAAATTTGGGTGGAAGTGCATGTCAAGGTTTTCGATGTCCATTTGGGGATTCTGAGTCTGGGAATGGCTCCATATGATGATTCTGGTATTGGGAGCGCGTCCAGATGTGGATTTGGAGGTCCGTAGGTCATTTTGGGGTCATTTGGCGAAAGTTAAAAATTTGAAGGTTTTTTAGAAGTTTGACCGGGAGTGAACTTTTGATATCGGGGTCGGATTCCTATTCCGGAAGTTGGAGTAGGTCTGTAATGTCAATTATGACTTGTGTGCAAAATTTGAGGTGAATCGGACGTGATTTGATAGGTTTCGGCATCGATTTTAGAAGTTTGAAGTTTTAAAGTTCATTAAGTTTGAATTGGAGGGTGATTCGTAGTTTCGATGTTGTTTGGTGTGATTTGAGGCCTCGACTAAGTTCGTAACATGTTTTGGGACGTGTTGGTTTATTTGGTTGAGGTCCCGAGGGCCTCGCGTAGATTTCAGATGGTAAACGGATTGAGTTTGGGCTTGGAAGAGTGCTGAAGCTCCCAGCTTCTGGTGTAACCGCACCTGCGCATGGGCAGCCGCAGGTGCGAGCCATGAGCCGCAGAAGCGAAGAAGAGGAGGGGTCGTCGGGCACCGCAGATGCGTAAAAGGAACCGCACCTGCGAAGGGGTGAATGCAAGTGCGGAGGAAGGCGCAGGTGCGGCTTATAGACCGCAGAAGCGAGCCGCTGACCGCAGGTGCGAGCGAAGCCGGCTAAGGGAAAGCCGCATCTGCGAGGGAATTTCCGCAGATGCGGAGACGCAGGTGCGAAAATGCTGCTGGGCAGAATGGTTTAAAGGGGACGAGGCTCAGTCATTTTTAGCCCGTATTTTCTCCATTTTTGGGCAATTTTGGAGCTTTTGAGAGGGGATTTCAACTAGCAACTTGAAGGTGAGTTAATTCTACATATTTTGAGTTAAATACATAGATTATGGGTAGATTATAACCTGTAAATCTTGGAAATCAAGGGTTTAGATGAAAAACCTAGGTTTTGATAAAAATGAGATTTTAACCACGAAAATGGTTATGGAATTGGATGGAAATTATATATTTGAGTTCTTGAGATTATGGGTAACGTTTTCCTCTGAAAATTTTCGGAATCCGGGCACGTGGGCGTGGGATGAATTTTAGGAATTTACCATTTTAGATAGGGTAATTTATTTAATAGTCTAATTTCAAATTTTCGAACATGTATTAATTATTTTATATAACATTTGGATAGTTTCGGATTTTTCGGCACCGAATTAGGATTTTTACGCGACGTTGTGATTGGTAAGTTGGCTTTGAGACAAGGTAAGTCTCTTGTCTAACCTTGTAAGAGGGAATTTGCCCCATAGGTGATTTAAATTAATAATTGTTGCTAATTGTGGGGGCTACGTATGCACGAGGTGACGAGAGTCCGTGCGTAGCTACTAATATTGCTAAAGTCTGGGTAGTTTAGGACTCAAATCATGAATTACTTGTGATAATTGTATCCTTATTTAATTAAAGCAATAGAATTATGTTGCAAATTGTTAGAGAAAATGGTAAAAGATTGAAATCTCACATACTTGAAATTTTGTTTAGAATATTTAACTGTTGTAGAAATTTGTACATCCTCCTGCGTTAATCTCAAATATATATATATATATATATATATT
>AWOL01S0033608.1:13417-77292 GCA_000715115.1 Nicotiana otophora
GGGGGGGTGGGGCGTCTCAAAGAAAAATGGGTAGGGTTTTCGGGTGAGTTTGGTTAATTAAAGAGAGGGATGGCCTATGGGTCGTCGATCATTTGAGATCAACGACCACAATTAAAAGAGAGATGGGGTAGGTCATAATATGGGTCCCGACCGGGTATGGAGAAGGGATCTTTTTGTCTTGGGTTGGGAGCTATTGAGCTAATGGTTTTGGGCTAGCTTTGGTCCGAAATGTGGCATGATTTTGGGCCAGATTTTAAAAATAAAGAAATTAAAGAAAAATAAATTAACAAAATAGCTAAATATGTATAAAAATATTATTTAATCAAATAAGTACTTTAAAATAATAGCTAAAAGTTGTAAACATATAAAAACTTGTTTTTGACTATAAATAAAATAATAAAATACAGTTAATTGCAAAGTGTACGCTATTATTGTAAAAATGTGTAATTAGCATAAAAATATAAATGTAATTATATAAAATTAAGTAAAATATTATAAAATATTCATGTGGGTACAAATAATAATTTTGGATGATTAGATCACCCAAAAATAATTTGAAGGGATGATTAATACATATTTGAATAATTTAAATGCAAGAAAATCAGTTTTAAAGCCTTAAACAATTATCAAATATTATAGAGAATACATATATGACTCATGTAAATCGGTGATGATGCCAAAATGATATTGTGAGAGTATATATGATATTTATAAAAATATGAGGGCAAAATTGGATATCAACAATAGTGGTAGTTTTATATTCTACTAGATGCTCATGTACTATGTGAAACCGGGGTTTTGGGGATTTCTAGTAGATGACTTTAGTTGTACTAAATATTATCATCATTATGATTTATGTTTACTTCATGCTTGTGGTTTAGCTATAATGAAAACATTTGAAAATGATTTCTAGACTTAATTCCACTCCATTAATGAGATGTTTTATTATAAAAGTGTTATGAACATGTGATTTACCATTGGCTTGCCTAACGACAGCATTGGGCACCATCACGGCCTGTGGTGGAAAGTGGGTCGTGACAAAACCCCGTTAGGACCGGCCCCATCAGTCCTTGACAAAGAAGAAACTCACGCACATCAACCGTAGGACATAAAAGGACTCTTTACAAAGTTACACTTGGTTGAGAATGTTGAATTCCGCTTTCGAGCTCCGGTTAATGCCTCCAGTCTGAAGGGTTCCACTTCTGATGTTCCTCTACCTTCCACTTCAACTCCAGTCGCTGCATCAAGAGCTCCTGCCTCGCCACCGGCCCCGATCGAACAAGAGGGAGATGTGCATTACCCTAGATCACCTGATCAAGGGAACACAGAAAACGCCTTCTTGGCACCCATCCAAAACTCTAATGGTAAATGTGGTGTTACCTTTTCGGTTTCGAATGTGTCCCACTTGCTTTCCAAGCCGTTGAGAGTTTCAAACTACTTGAAGTCATTGGCTTTGGATAAAGACTGGAGAAAGATGGACGGTCTCTTCATGGAGTGTTTAATCAATAACAATATACATTTTGCTCCTGGGGTACCATTTCATCCTTTTCTTTTTCCTCTTCACTTTCTAACCAATATCCTCATCAACTCTTATCTTTTAACTTTACAGGCCAACCTCCTCACCTCCTAGGGCTTACAGAAAATGATCCTGGATAAAGAGACACTTGCTGCTGAGCGGGATCAAATTGCTGCTAAATGAGATCAACTTGTTGAGTGCCTACTGGCTTTATAGGTAAGGCTTGCTTAGATGGGAGAAGTTGAGGCCCGGTTGGAACAAACTGAGCAAGAAAAAATGGCCCATAGTCAAGATGCCACTCAGTTGCATGCCGGGCTTGTTGAGTTAAAGACCAAATGGGCTAAGCTACATGATGTTGTGATTTTGACAGCCGAACAAGTGTCTTCTTCTATGGAAAGATCAACAACCTGGAAACAAGCTTACGTTCCAATACTGAGGAAGCTACTGCGGGCGATAAGAAGAGGGAAAGAATAGAGAAAATGCTCAAAAGGGTTATGGAGAAAAATTGCGAACATGCGAAAATCAATACTGACCTTTCTCAGACATATGAAATCTTGAAGGTTGATAAAGAGTGACTGCAGTCAAAATTCCAAGATCAAGAAGATTTTTTCTTGCTTGATAAAACTCATGTAGTCTATCAAATGAGGAGGAAACTTGGGAGGATGCCAAAGAAGGTATTTTGAATATAGATGAATGCATCGCTGAAGCCCTTGATTTGGAGACAACTGCCTTCGAGAACATTCTTTCCTGGCCCACTGCCTCAAGCTCCTCGAGCACTTGCTCTGATTCTTCAAAAACTAAGGAGGAGGTTGAAGATGAAGAAGAAAAGGATAAGGATGAAGGTGCTGAACCGGATGCTGAGCAGTCTTCACTTTCAAAAGATGCAGCAAAGACTTCTCGTCCTCTGGACTCTGCTGATAAAACAAATTAATGTATTTTTTTTATCTTTTGTAACTATGCATAAACTTCTATTGAGTGGCATTTTTGAAATAAAAGACATCATTTACTTTACTTCTGTGCAAAAGGCATCTTTTTATTTTTCCATTGATAAAGTTCAAGAATTTTTACATCCGATAACTTTAATATCGGGAATTCATACTTCCGTTTTTTACCCTTTAATTATGAGAGTTTCATAAGAGAGGGCCCTTATGTTTATGGTGCTCTTGAAGAGGACGTCTCATGTTTATTCCGGCACTAGCATTTGAAGTTTAAATAACATTCAAATGAAAAAGACCATATGGTATTATTTGGATAAGAAACAATATAAAAGAAAGATGACTTTAATTTATGCCTTCCATTTCCAGAAGTACATTTACATTAGCAAAAGTTTTTACATTTGCTTAAGTAAATAAAGCTGCCAATACATATGGGTAACTTGTACTACTTATTTCTACGGGGATGATCATTCATTCCCCGTTCCTAACTCGTGGTCTTTTAAAACAACTGAACTTTTAAACTTTTAAGTTCAAGCTTCTGGTTTTAGCAGTTCCCGGTTTAATTGACACTTTTAGTGCCCCGATATACAATAGTTACCCCTCGGTGTTTGGATGCAAAGTATGAGAATTCAAACATTGGAGTTCTTATTGTTATCAATGATCCCTCTTTGGAGTATGCTTTACGTTACTGCCTCATTAAATACCTTGCCAGAAAAATCTAATTGGGACAAAAACTTGGCGAAGGGAAAAAGAGTGCAACACATATTTTCAGTATCATCTAGGATCTTCAACAATATTATCTTTTGAGGTGAGTGACATTCCAGTTTCTTGGTAATTTCACTCCTTCTTGATTTTCCAGTTGATATGACCATTTACCGGGTATAGCTGCAATCCGGTAAGGTCCTTTCCAGGTTGGTCCCAACTTTCCAGCATTGACTTCCAGAGTATTATGAGTTACCTTCCATAAAACAAAGTCTCCAATTTTGAAATAATGAAGATTCATTCTGCGATTAAAGTATCATTCCATATTTTTCTTTTGTGCCACCATCCTTACATAAGCTAAGTTCCGAAGCTCCTCAAGCAAGTCCAACTTAATCAACATTGCTTCATCATTTTCTTTCTCTTTTGATTAGGAATAACTTATGGTCGGTTCCCCAATCTCCACCAGAATTAAAGAGTCTGTACCGTACATAATGGAAAAAGGCGTTTTTCCTGTGCTCGACTTTGTCATCGTTCGATATGCCAAAAATACTTCCGGCAGCTCTTCTGGCCATCTGCCTTTAACATTCTCTAAAAAAAATTTAGGCTTTGAATTATCACCTTATTGGTTGACTGCGCTTGACCATTACCACTTAGGTAGCATGGGGAGGATGTGATCCTTTTAATCTTCAATCCCTCTAGGAACTTTGTAATCTTGGAACCTATAAATTGTGACCTATTATCACAAGCAATTTCTTTTGGTACTCCAAACCGGCAAATGATGTGACTCCAAATGAAATCAATCACTTCTCGCTCTCCAATCCTCTTGAAAGCTCCTGCTTCAACCCACTTAGTGAAATAATCAGTCAAAACTAAAAGAAATGTTACCTGCCGTGAGGCAAATGACTGACTATATCTATCCCCATTTTATGAATAGCCACGGTGACACCACTGAATACAAAAGTTCCCCGGCTGATGCACCCATTGATTATAACGCTGACACTTATCACATTTTTGTACAAACGCCTTCGCATTTTGTTCCATCCGGGGCCAACAGTAATTGCCCCTTATCAATTTGAGCACCAATGAGTCTGCGTCAGAGTGATTTCCACAAACTCCTTCATGAACTTCTCTCATCACATAGTCATCCTCTGATGTTCCTGAACATCAAGCCAACAGTCCTTGGAAAGACCTTCGGTACAATGTTCCATCAATAAGACAATACCGAACAACTTTTGTTCTCAATGGCCTGGAGGCTTTAGAATCTTTTGTTAGTTTTTGGTGTCTTAAATATTCTATAAACTCATTTGTCCAATCCCAGATTATGTTGGTTAAGTTAAATTTGCAATATCTATCCATGTTTAGGACGTAGATGCAATAGCTGAACAACTGCATCAGAATAAACTCCTTTCATTTCTGTGGACGGACCTAAATTGGCCAACGCGTCTGCCTTCACATTTTCCTTTCTTGGGATATGAATTACTGACCACTCCCTAAATCGGGAAAGTAAAACTTGAATTTATTCAAATACTGCTGCATGCACTCTTCTTTGGTATCAAAGATTCCATATATCTGTTTGACTACCAGCTGGGAGTCATATTTTACTTCAATCACCTAGGAACCTAGTCCCCGGGCTAATTCAAGTCCTGCAACCAAAGCTTCATACTCGGCTTTACTGTTAGTCAATGGAACAGTTCTAATGGCTTGTCTTAGGGTTTCTCCCGAAGGAATGATTAGTACTATCCCAAGACCGGAACCTTTTATGTTGGAGGCTCTATATGTAAATAAGGTCCATACACCGGAGATAGTTCCCGATACCAGAACTGTTTCTTTAGCAGCTAAATGCACCATTCCCGGGATAACATCAGCTATAATGTCGGCCAAAACTTGTGACTTAATAGCAGTCAGAGGTTTATATTCAATATCAAATTCACTAATTTCAAATGCATATTTACCCAATCGACCCGATAATTTTGGTTTACGAAGGATGTTCCTCAGGGGAAAGGGTCATCACAACGGCTATTGGGTGGCATTGAAAGTAGAGTCTAAGCTTTCGAGAGGCAACTGCTAGAGCTAGAACCAACTTTTTCAGATGCGGGTAACTTGTTTTCGCACCCGAAAGTGTCTTACTAACATAATATATAGAGAAATGCGTACCTTCTTCCTCCCGAACTAGCAATTATTTAACAATTGTTTCCCCTCATTTGGTTCGTACATTAAGGGGAGACTTGACAAATACCTCTTCAAGTCTTTAATCGCTTGATGGCACTCTGGCGTCTAAGAGAAGTCATTCTTCTTCTTCAATAGTGAAAATAAACGGTGACATTTCTCAAAAAACTTTGATATGAATCTCCTCAAGGCCGCCAACCTACCGGTTAATCTTTGCAACTCCTTTACATTTTTCAGTTGGTCTGGGATATCTTTTTATGGCCTTGATCTTGTCAGGGTTCACTTTAATTTCTCTTTGAGAAGCCAAGATACTTCCCAGACCCAACTTCAAAAACGCACTATTCTGGATTGAGCTTCATGTTGTATTTCCTCAAGATATCAATTGTCTCTCATAGATGTGTCAAATGATCTCCTGCATCGAGAGACTTTTGGTTTTACCAATTTGATGTTCAAACATCTTATTAACGAGTCTCTGATAAGTGGCTCCAGCAATTTTTAAGCCCAAAAGATATCACATTATATCAATATGTGCAAACATTTATGATAAATGAGGTTTTCTCTTGATCCTCCGGGTGCATCCTAATTTGATTATACCCGAAATATGTATTAGGAAAACTCATCAATTCATGCCCAGCTGTAGCATCAATTATTTGGTCAATGTTTGGCAACGAAAAAAGATCTTTTGGGCAAGCCTTATTTAAATATTTATAGTTTTACACATATTCTTAACTTATTATTCTTTCTAGGAAAAACTACTACGTTAGCTAACCAATCAGGATAACTTGATTCATGAATAGAACCTATATTTTGCAAACTGGCTACCTCGTCTTTTGCCAATATATTTCTATCATCTGCTATCGGCTGCTTTTTTTGCTTTACCGAAGGGAAATTAGAGTCCAAACTTAACTTGAGGACAACCACTCCACTGGAATACTGTAACGACCCGGCCAATCATTTTGAGTATTTTAGCCATGTTCCCCTATTTATTGTCTCCTCTATATTATATTGTGGTTATTTGACTTGCTGGGGTGGTTGGTTCGAGTTCGGGTATGGTTAGGAGTGAAATGGGATACTTAGTCCCAACGTTAGAAGCTTAAGTTGAAAAAGTCAACCAGAGTTTGACTTTTATGTAGACGACTCCGGAATGGAGTTTTGGCGGTTCCAATAGATTTGTATGTTGATGTTAGACTGCGTATGTCCGGATATTGATTTGGAGGTCCGTAGGTCATTTTGTCTTGAATTGGCGAAAGTTGAAAAGTTGAAGGTTTGGAAGATTGAGAAGTTTGACCGAGATTTGACTTTATTGATATCGAGATCGGATTTCGATTCCGGAAGTTGGAATAGGTCCATTGAGTCATTTATGACTCATGTCCAAAATTTGAGGTCTATCGGAATTGGTTTGGTATGAATCGGTGTTAGTTTTGGAAGTTGGATGTTCATGGTTTCAATATGTTTTAATTGGGTTGTGATTCGTAGATTTGATGTTGTTTAATAAGATTTTAGGCCTCGAGTAGGTTCGTTATGTGTTTAGGAACTTGATGGTATGTTCGTACAGGGTCCCGGGAGCCCCAGATGTTAATTGGATTGAAATCGGGTTAAGTTTTGGACGTAGTTTATTGCTGAAGGTTGCTGAAGTTCTGGTGTCATCGCACCTGCGGTGGGCTTGGCTATAGGTGCGGTAACGCATGTGCGAGGGGGATATCATAGAAGCGGATTTGAGTTAGTCTAGGGAGGACCACATGTGCGGTCAATCTTCAGCTGAAGCGAGCCATTGCCCATAGAAGCGAAAGGTCCTAGATTAAATTAAAGCCTCACCTGCGATGGAATTTCCGCTAGTGCGGAGCCGCAGATGCGGCTATTGGTCCGCAGAAACGGAACCACTAGGCAGAAAAGGGTCAAATCGAGGGTTTGTTCCCATTTTTCATCTTTTGAGTTAGAGACCTTAGTTTTGGGCGATTTTGAGAGAGAGTTTTAAAGAGTGTATCGGGGTAAGTGATTTTAACTCAGATTTGATTATTATATATGAATCCATTATTGTTTTTACCATTTAATTAGTATTTTGAGTTAGAACAAATCGGGAAATTTGTGAAAAGTTCATAAGCTATATTTTGAGGATTTGGAGGTCGATTTGAGGTCGGAATTGAATATTTTTAGTATGGTTGGACTCGTTATTGAATGGGTATTCGAATTTTGTAAATTTGGTTGGGTTTCGAGATGCGGGATTGGGGTTGGCATTTTGAGTTGACTTTTTTGAGTTTCTTTAAAGATTGTAACTTTATTATCTGTAATAGTTTTCTATGGTTTGTATTTATGGTATAAAGTTATTTTGGCTAGATTCGAGCCGTTCGGAGATGGATGTTCGTGGAAAAGGTTTACTAGTGGATTGAGTTAGCGTGTTTGAGGTAAGTATCTTGACAAACTATGTGTGGGGAAATTACCCCTTAGGAATTTTAGGTTGATTGTGCTAATTGTGATATGTGATAGTCGTGTATGCAAGGTAAAAAGTGTGTACACAGGCTATATGTGGTATTTGACCGATTTAGGCTAGTTGGACTCTTTCATTACTTTAACTGAAATGTCATAGTATGTTATAATTTCATTGTTAGTCTACCCTTATATGTATTAATCTACCCTCACATGCCTTATTTTACAATGTTAACACTTGTTCCACCTTTTACTTCTTAATTGCTCTTATATGCTTTTGTTGAAGTTATGGTTTTTCTCATTGTCCGTTACTTCTTTAATTATTAAATTGGTTACTTGAAGTTGTTGTTTGCATGGAATAGCTTCTTGTTGTGTTATTGGTGTTGAAGTTGCAAAAGCCATGATCACATTGAGGCAAAATTGTTAATTTTTGAGATACCATTCTTGTTGAACTATTCAATTTCAGTTTGCTATTATTGAGGCTCTTGTACACATTGTGGTTGAGCCATGGACTGTTTGTTGTGGAAACATGGATATTGTTGATTCTTTTGGCAAGTTGTGGTATTTGGGCACTTGAGGTGCGAGTTGTGATATGTTGTGATATTGATACGCATGCGGTGGTGTAAAGATAGGGGTTGATATGCATGCGGTGAGATAAGGCGGGCTTGATATGCATGTTGCTAGTAGGGGAACTACTTGGAGCCACTTGTGTGATAAGGTGGGCTAAAACGAGGGTAGTTATTTCGGAAAAAATAATTTTTAAAACTAAATGTAAGACTCCCGCGGTGATATAAGAAAAGATTGTGATTGTGATTGTGATTGTGAAATAAGTTTACAAGGCGGTACCTCGATTGTGATTTTTGTCCGCATTATTTCCTTGATGTTCTTATTATGTGTTCCTTCCTGGTTACATTTATTGCTTTAAATTTAGTTGCAGTCTATCTTGTATTTCCTTATTGCCTTATTTTCCTCGTTTACATTCTTAGACTGTATTATACTTATTCAATTTCTTATTCTGATCCTAGTAGGTGTCTCGATATGACCTCATCATTGCTCTACCGAGGTTAGGCTTGATACTTACTGGGTACCATTATCGTGTACTCATACTACGCTTCTGCACATCTTTTTGTGCAGATCCAAGTACCTCATACCAGGCTAGGCACCAGTGAGTTAAGATTTTGGATCAGAGACTTCAAAGTTTGCATGCCTGCGTTCGCAGGCCTTGGAGTCACCCTCTGTCCTTTCTTTCTATTGCATACTCTCTACTTAGACCATGATATATTAGGGAAGTTTCAGTATACTCATGTAGAGCGTATGACTCAGTCTCACCAGAATTTGGGAGTTGTTGTTAGTTGTTGGTGGAGTTTCTTTTATGATAGCTGGTTGGTTTTAAATTTGATGTTCTATCATTATTTTTGTTATTTCTTCATGTATGTTAGACTTACCTAATCTTAGTCACTAGGTTCCATCACGACATACTACGGTGGGAGATTGGGGTCGTGTCAAGTTGGTATCGGAGCTCTAGGTTCATAGGTGTTACGAGTCATAAGAAAGTTTAGTAGAGTCTTAAGGATTGGTACGGAGACGTCTGTACTTATCTTCGAGAGGTTATGGAACTGTTAGGAAACTTCACTTCTTTGATTCTTTATCGTGCGAATTTGTTGACTTCAAAATTCTGAATCTTTGTCTTTCTTTTCTCTTACAGATGGTGAGGACACGCGCCACTCTATCCGACGATCAGGCACCCGTGCCCACTACTAGATCCGCAAGAAGCCGGGGTGGGGGCAGAGGTCGAGGAGGGGCACGTGGTGCAGCCAGAGCACCTGCCCGAGCTGTGACAGAGGAGCCACTAGTAGCTCCAATTGGGGGTACGACACCTGAGGCACCTGTTGCCACCCCTGCACTTCAGGAAACCCACACACAGTTCTTGAGCATATTTGGTACTCTAGTATGAGGGGTTGATTCCACTTGCACCAGCCACATCTCAGGCTGGGGCATGAGCTCAGACTCTCGCGGCCTATACCCTAGAGCAGAGGGTCCATGTTGATCAGGGTGCAGCCTGTTGTTCCGATTTAGACCGAGGTTAGGGCATCAACATCTGAGGAGGAGCAGCTTAGACTTGAAAGGTATAAAAAGTACCATCCTCCTACTTTCAGTGTCCTAGCTACAGAGGATGCACAGGGTTTTCTAGATAAATGCCACTGTATTCTCTACACCATGGGTATTATGGAGATGAGTGGGGTTGCTTTTACTACATTCTAGCTAGCGGGAGTAGCATATCAGTGGTGGCGGGCTTACAAGGAGGGTAGCCCAACTGATGTAACTTCACTCATGTGGGCGTAGTTTTCAGAGATGTTCCTTAGAGAGTTTGTTTCCCATAGTCTTCGGGATGCATGGCACGCGGAGTTTGAGCAGTTGCGCTAGGGTAACATGATAGTTTCAAAGTATGTTGTCATATTCAGTGAGTTGTTCAGACATGCATCTGCCTTGGATTCTACAGTCCGGCAATTTATCGAGAGGCTCAACTATGGTATTAGATTCAGCACGACTCGAGAGTTGGAGACACATAACCCATATCAGCAGGTGGTAGAGATCGCACAGAAGTTGGAGGATATGCAGGCCGTGAGAGAGAGGATAGGAAAGCCAAGAGACCTCGAGATTCTGGCAGGCATAGTGGTGCCTGTGCCCCAGTTGCAGCCCGTCATGGTAGAGGCTGTGTGAGTCATTCAGTTCATTCAGCACTTCCAGCTTCTAGTTGTACTCAGGCTACTTCCAGATCTCAGGTTGCCCATTATGCACCGCTACTATCTAGTACACCTCCTACACGGGGTGCTTTCAGCGGTCACTCCAGCCGACCAGGCCCGATCCAGTGTCAGCAGCCACGTCCACCGAGAGCTTGCTTTGAGTGTGGTGATACTCGTCATATGGTGAGGAACTACCCCAGACTCAGGAGGGGTGCACCTCCACCGACTACTCATGCTCCACGTATTCCACCGAGTTCACAGTATGGTAGACTTTAATGTTATCTTGTGCATAGACTGGTTGTCGCCCTATCATGCTATTTTTGATTGTCATGGCGGTCATTTTGAGTATTTTAGCCCCGTTCCCTATTGATTGGCTCCTCTATATTATATTATGGCTATGTGACTTACCGATGTAATTGGTTTGGGTTCGGGTATGGTTAGGAGTGAAATGGGATACTTAGTCCCAAAGTTGGAAGCTTAAGTTGAAAAAGTCTACCTGAGTTTGACTTTTGTGTATATGACTCTGGAATGGAGTTTTGACAGACCCGATAACTTTATAAGGTGATTTTGGACTTAGGCGTATGTCCGGATATTGATTTGGAGGTCCGTGGGTCATTTTGGCTTGAATTGGCGAAAGTTTGAAAGTTGAAGGTTTGGAAGATGGAGAAGTTTAACCAAGAGTTAACTTTATTGATGTAGGGGCTAGATTACGATTCCGGAAGTTGGAATAGGTCTGTTGTATCATTTATGACTTATGTGCAAAATTTGAGGTCTATCGTTGTAGGTTTACTATAAATCAGCGTTAGTTTTGGAAGTTGGATGTTCATGGTTTCAATAGGTTTGAATTGGGTTGTGATTTGTATAATCGATGTTGCTTGATGGGATTTTAGTCCTCGAGGAGGTTTGTTATGTGTTTTCGAACTTGATGGTATGTTCGGACGAGGTCTCGGGGTCCCCGAATGTGAATTGTATTGAAATCTAGTTCATTTTTGGACTTAGTTGATTATTGAAGGTTGCTGAAGTTCTGGTGTCATCGCACATGCGGTGGGCTTGGCTGCAGGTGCGACCACGCAGGTGTGAGGGGAAATTCACAGAAGCGGATTTGAGTTTGGATTTGGAGGACCGCAAGTGTGATTAATCTTCTACAGAAGCGGGCTCGTAGAAGCGAGCCATTGCCCGTAGAAGCGGAATCGCATAAGCGAAAGGTCCTGGCTTAAGTGAAAGCCGCACCTGCGATGGAATTTCCGCAGGTGCGGAGCTGCATAAGCGATTATTGGTCCTCGGAAGCTGAACCACTGGGCAGATCGAGGGTTTGTGCCCATTTTTGATCTTTTGAGTTAGAGACCTTGGTTTGGGCAATTTTGAGAGAGATGTTTAAAGAGTTGATCGGGGTAAGTGATTTTAACTCAGATTTGATTATTATACATGAATCCATCATTGTGTTTACCATTTTATTAGTGTTTTGAGTTGAATAAATTGGAAAAATTTGTGAAAGCTTCATAAGTTATATTTTGAGGATTTGAAGGTCGAATTGAGGTTGGAATTGAATAATTTTAGTATGGTTGGACTCGTTATTGAATGGGTGTTCGGACTTTGTGTGTTTGGTCGGGTTCCGAGATACGAGCCCGGGGTTGACTTTTTGGTTTTCTTTAAAGATTGCAACCTCATTATCTGGAATAATTTCCTATGATTTGTATTTATGGTATAAAGTTATTTTGGCTAGATTCGAGCCGTTCAGAGTTGGATATTCGCGGAAAGGGCTTACTAGTGTATTGAGTTAGCGTGTTTGAATTAAGTATCTTGCTTAACTTTGTGTGGGGTAATTACCCCTTAGGATTTAGGTTGATTGTGCTACTTGTGATATGTGACAACCGTGTACACAAAGTGACAAGTGGGTACACGGGCTATATGTGGTATTTGACCGGTTTAGGCTAGTTGGACTCTTTCATGAATTTAATTGAAATGTCATAGTATGTTATAATTTCATTGTTAGTCTACCCTTACATATATTAATCTACCCTCACATGCCTTATTTTACAATGTTAACACTTGTTCCACCTTTTACTTCTTAATTGCCCCTATATGCTTTAGTTGAAGTTATTGTTTTCCTCATTGTCCGTTGCTTCTTTAATTATTAAATTGGTTACTTGAAGTTGTTGTTTGTACGGAATAGCTTCTTGTTGAGTTATTGGTCTTGAAGATGCAAAAGTCGTGATCATATTGAGGCAAAGTTGTTAATTATTGAGATACCATTCTTGTTGAACTATTCAATTTTAGTTTGCTATTATTGAGACTCTTGTACACATTGTGGTTGAGCCATGGGTTGTTTGTTGTGGAAACATTGATATTGTTGATTCTTTTGGCATGTTGTGGTATTTTGGTACTTGAGGTGAGAGTTGTGATATTGATACGCATGCAGTGGTATAAGGATAGGGGCTGATATGCGTGCAGTGAGATAAGGCGGGCTTGATATGCATGTTGCTAGTAGGGGAACTACTTGGAGCCACGGTGTGTGATAAGGTAGGCTAAAACGAGGGTAGCTATTTCGGAAAAAATAATTTTTAAAACTAAATGTAAGGCTCCCGCGGTGATATAAGAAAAGATTGTGATTGTTATTGTGAAATAAGATTACAAAGCGGTACCTCGGTTGTGATTTTTGTTGTTATCTCTCATTTACCTCACTTGTGTTTGTTTGCATTATTTCCTTGATGTTCTTATTACGTGTTCCTTCCTTGTTGCATTTATTGCTTTAAATTCAGCTACAGTCTATCTTGTTGTATTTCTTTATTGCCTCATTTTCCTCGTTTACATTCTTAGACTGTATTATACTTGTTCAATTTCTTATTCTAATCTGAGTAGGTGTCTCGTACTGACCCCATCACTACTCTACCGAGGTTAGGCTTGATACTTACTGGGTACCATTGAGGTGCACTCATACTACGTGTCTGTCCATCATTTTTGTGCAGATCCAGATGCCTCATACCAGGCTAGGCACCAATGAGTTGAGCTTTCGGATCGGAGACTTCAAAGTATGCTTGCCGGTGTTCGCAGGCCTTGGAGTCATCCTCTGTCCTTGCTTTTTATTGCATACGTGATGTATTAGGGATGTTTCAGTATACTCACGTAAATCTTATGACTCAGTCTCACCAAATTTTGGGAGTTATTGTCAGTTGTATGGTGGAGTTTCTTTTATGATAGCTTGTTGGTTTTAAATTTGAAGTTCTATTATTACTTTCGTTATTTCTTCATGTATGTTAGGCTTACCTAGTCTTAGAGACTAGATGCCATCACGACATCTTATCGTGGGAGATTGGGGTCATGACAAATACATGTCATATCTGAATGAGACCATGCAAAACCATCAAAGTTAGCTTTTAAAAATTCAATAATTCTAAGACTGAGTTTGGGGCTCAACCCTGTTCCCAAGTAAACCTTTTTATCTGGGAATTCAGTGAACAAAGCAATTTGTTAAATATCTTTTGTGGTTGACTTTGTTGCATCTGTTTCTTGAGGTATTTGGAAGGATCTAGGCACCTAATAAGAATAAAGTGTCTCTTCTTCTCCATCACCTTCAACTGGGACCGAAAGGGAAGTAGACACTGGTTTATGTAGTTGCTACTTGCTGAATCCCTCTGCCCTGCAGCTAGATAAGGTGAATGCATTCATTTCTCATGCAGTAGGTTGATCACCTCTAATCTAATTTGATCTCATCTGGTGTAGGGAACTTTAGCAATTGATGGTAAGTTGAAGGCACAGCCTTCATTTCATGGATCCATGGTCTACCAAGGATCACATTGTAGCCCATATCTCCATACACAACTTCTAGTTAAGGTTTAACTTAATAAGCGTAATGACTCGAGGAGAGATTGTGTTACCTACCTATGCCGAAGGAGTGACGTAATCCACATTGTTTCTGTTAGCTTTGCTTGTTCCACAACCCTCAATTGGATGATATTAGCTGAACTGCCTAGATCAACCAACACACGTTTAATTTTAAAATCTAAAGCATTAAGAGATATTATTAGAGAATCATTGTGCAGTAAAATAAGGTCGCCTGCATCTTCCTCCATGAAGATGATTTCATCATCTTCTGATGCTTCCCGAATTCTCTTTCCATGAGGGACTGATATCTTCAGATGTTTTGCTACCGAAAATGCCACCTCATTTACTTCAACGCCACTAAAAATCATATTTATTATTAGGCGGGGAGACTATGTGGCTAGTTTTGCTAGTTTTGTTTCTTCTCGACTCCTACTGTAGTTTGTTTTAGCCCTGTCACTCAAACATTCTTTAAGGTGACCAGTTTTCAACAACATCATCACCTCTTCATAAAGGTGCCAACAGTCCCCAGTCCTATGACCATGTGTTTTATGGAATTTGTACAACTAATTAGGATCCCTTTGATTGGGATTTGATCGAATTGGTTTTGGTAACCTTGCCTCCTTGATATTTCTCATAGCCGAAACCAACTTTACCAAACTGATGTTGAAATTGTAATCTGATAACCGGTGATATCCTCAATCCCATCATCCCGATGGTTCTTTATCATGCATAGCCCTACTACTCCGACCATGATCCGTTCTTTTATCTGGTCCAACTCTTTCCGAGGACTGAACTTATCCCTATGCCCATCAGATATTTCATCTGATGAATAAGGTTGGAAATGACTCCTCGATGATCTCTGGTCTATATCAGAATCATTTTTGAACTTTTCTTGATTTCGATCGTGATTATGACCCTTGGATAAAACCTAATAACTCAACTGATCATCTTTAATTATAAGTTTTGGTTCATAATGATTATGTACATCAACCCATGTGGTTTCCTGAAATTCCAATAGGCTTTCCTTCAATTTCCCCGAGGCATCAGACTTAAAATATTGAGGCCTTTGGTGAAAGCCCCTGCTACCCATTCATCCTGTATTGCCGGCAACAACATCCTCTCCTTTTGGAACCGGATCACGAAATCTAGCAGCAATTATGATTCTCCTTGGACGATTCAGAATATATTCGCCTTCCTAGCTTGGACTTTCCTTTCCCCATAATGAGCTTTGATGAAAGAATCTGCAAGAATTTCAAAAGAATCAATTGAATGTTCGGGTACAAAAGAATACCACGTCAAAGCTCTATTCATTAGGGTTTCGCCAAATTTCTTTAGCAAAACATATTCGATCTCATGCGGAACCAAATTGTTTCCTTTTACAGTTGTAGTATAAGTTGTGATATGCTTTTATGGATCCGAAGTTCCATCATATTTTTGAATATCCAGCATCTTGAACCTTTTTGGAATCAACTCTGGGGCCGCACTTGGTTTGAACGGCAGCTGAGTATACTTCTTTGAATTCGGGTCCTTCAATATGGGAGGCGCCCCCAGGATTTAATCTATTCGAGCATGAAATTCTTTAGTATTTTGATCCATTCCATCATTTATTTCTCTCATAAACCTTATGAGCTTGGTTTTAAAAGGATCATATGTGTTGTTATCATTCCCGGATCCACTGCCTGCACTACCTACCTGATTATCATTAAATCCAAACTCCTCCATTGAAGCAATGTTACCAGTTCTTTGTGCTATCTAATTTTCTGACACATTGGGAGGGGCTCGAACTCCTCCATTGTAATTATTTGAGGCAACCAATAGTGCTTGATGGAGCTAAGTCATTAGTCCATCCTTTTTTGAGAGAATTCATGATTTTCTTTTGTAGTGCTCTCAAAACATTCACCGTCTGGACAACGGGTTCATCATTCATATCATCAAGGATTTGTCTCCTCACATGCCGAGTATTTCTCTCTTCCCGGACCGGAGTTGCCTCACTTCTATTGTTTCGAGTTTCACTGGTAGAATCATTATGTTGATCTCCATTACAAAAATTATCCCCACGCTAGTTGTTTGTCCCAACATTGAGTGAGTTGTTGACATTATTAGGTGCCATATCATTTTTTTCTTTACAACAGAAAAGCGTCAAAATATGTTAGTAAAAGATGAATGGATCAAAGTAATACCACAAATGTCTATGCCCCACGGTGGACACCAAACCGTTTACCCGTAAAATGGTATATTTGAATTTCTAACGTAGTTTATACATACGTGAATTAAATTGATCCAAGAAACTAAAATGATAAAGAACAAGATTGAATAAAGTAAGAAATAATTTAATAAGAGATGAGCATGGGCCTCGAATTATCTTTTTTCGGTAGAAAGAACAATATCAAGAACAAAGTACTTGGCAAAATAATTGTTACACCCCATGATTTCCTACGTGAGAGTACGTCGCAAGTCAGTTGATGTAAGCTCAGAAATGAGATTATATTTGGAAGTATATAAAGTAAGTTAATCGTGTTACCTTGGAGGATACAAATATTTAAGATCATGAATAACAATTACCAAGAGGGTTGGAAGGCTTAGAAGCTAAACGAATTAAAGAAAATATGTTTCGTCGAAAGTCGACAAGTTGGGAATGTTATAACATGTACTTTTAAAGTGAGACTAGGATGCTTAAAATAATAAGGAGGTTATTTTATGAGTTATTGTTTTTGTATGATAGTCGTGTGTTACGTTTTGGAGTCAAGCAAGATGTGGAACAAAAGTTGGCAAAGGTCATCACAAGTTACATTTATAATATGCTGAACCTTAGGTCAAATGTAACTTAGAGTTTCTACCAATATACTTAGAATTAAGGTATGATCCACATACCAAATTGAATATCTACGAGTCTAGTTTCTACCGCATTAAACCGTTTGTCGATACGATATCGGCGTAGAGAGATATTTACATTTTTGCGAAACTTCACAAGTAGCTCCCATGGGACCCACTTAGGCGGTGGGTGATTCTCCAACCTTTAAACATCGGGTCAAGGCTCATTTGGGGTCATATTTCGGCCCAAACATACCCTATACTCTCCCAAAACACTCTCAAAGCAGTCTTTATAATTCTAGAGTGAAAACCAAAGAGAAAAACATTAATCCAACGCTAGAGATCGCATGGTGCTTGCTAGATCGTAGTCCTTCATCTTGTGGCTGTTTTGGAGAATTCTTCAAGTGAAGTAACCTCAGGTTTCGTGATGTTCTTATTTATTAAGGTAATAATCATTCCCTCCTTCATATATATTATATTTTCAAGGCGAACTACAAATGTTTACACACCAACTTGAACACCAAAAGTTGATTCAAGAAGAGAATACAACACCTATAGTGTTGCGGTGTCATTGAGGATAGTTGTGGGCTGTGATTGGCTGAAATTTCTTGTTGTTTCTACTGGTTAAGGTGAGTATAACATCCTACTACATGTTCTTGAAGTTGTTTTTGTGTTCGTTGCATTATTTGAGCAAAATACTACAAGAGGAGACTTGAAATAGTTTGAGATTTTATTATTTTTAATGGACTGTTTTGGAAAGGTTGTTTCCATGAATTATAAATGGTTGGAAACCCTTGAAAATGACTATATTTTGATGTTTTTATTATAAAATATTGTCTACATGTCGAACATGTTGTTGGTACTCTAAGTATGAAGAGAAAGGATAACATAACAATAGAAAGTTGTACTTGTTGTTGTTGTTAGATTGTTGGGCTGTTTGAGGGTGAATTAGGAGATGAATAGGAGGTTATAATTCCTCCCATTGTAGTTAATATCATGCTGGCTATGTTTTTAAGTTAATGAATGAATGACTTTGGGGTTAAAGGGTTCAAAAGGGATTCAATCTGAGCATGCCGTTTGTCGTGTTCAGTAGTAGTTTTGTTGGTGATGTTTATGCACTTGTTGTTGTGTAGCTTGATTTGTGTTGTGGTGCTGAAAGTATATAGGTGAAGGTTCTATGGGTTCGTGTTGGTTGATGGACTTGGTAAAGTAAGGTTACAGGGGAGATGCTGTCCAAATTTACATAAATGAGCTACTAGTTTAAGTTGCGAACTTAGCCTTTACCCAGCACTGATTTTGAATCTCCTTATTCTATGGTAGATTGATTTGAGTTGTTTGAAGAATTTATTGGAAGTTATTAAGCACTCAACGGACTTAAGGTATTTAAGGCTATCATTTCTTTCCTCTTGGAATTATCCATATGATACAACGAAACGAGTAAATACGCAACTTTCAAAAGTGACTCTATTATTAGAAATACTAGGGTTGCCTATATTCTTGATTCCCCATGTGTCCTATTATTATATCATCTCTTCATGGGTCTCAGAAAATACTTAAGTTGATAAAATTTATCCGAAGGCATAATGATCTTATGACATTCCAAGAGATCCTGTTGACTTGCTTCATTATGCATTACATTTATTTATACATGTACATTGACCCATGACCAGATGGCATTATATACGTGTATATTATATGTGCATAGGGTATTGGGAAAGGTTACTGCATTATATACGCACCACCATCTGATCAGCTGGTATACATTGATGATTTCGCCCATAGAACCTAAGATGATATGATAGGATGCCCTCAGAGGCTTGATGATGTTATGTACGCATATACCTATGCATGATATGGCATTTATACGCATATGCATGTCATTACAAATGTTTCATGATTCACAGAGCCATTCAAACTTACATGTTAAGTTCTTTACTCCATGTTTCTTTCATGTCTTTTATATACTGCTTTTAGGTCTTACATACTCGGTACTTTATTTGTACTAAAATACCTTTTGCATGGGGGCACTGCGTTTCATGCCCGAAGGTCCCTGTAGACAGGTTGATGTCCTCTTAGTAGGCTATCTGCTCAGCGAAAGGTGTTGGTACACTCCATTTGCTCTATAGTTTCCTATCAGTATGCTTTGGACATGTATTGATTTGTATGGCGGGGCCCTGTCCTGACCTTTATGAAGTTTATATACTCTTAGAGGTTTTTATACAGATGTCATGTATATGGATACTTGTAAGGCCTTGTCGGCCTATGTTTTGAGTGTACAAATGATCATGTCGGCCTTATAGGCTCGTATGTCACATATATAAGTTTGTATTCCAAGTTGGATCATCCTATGCCGAGTATTCCCTTATGTTCTATTCTGGTTCTATCATGACGAACCTTCTGGCCCATATACCTATGATGGTATGATAAGAAAGATACGTTATGTTGGTACTCAGTTGGGTAAGGCACCGGGTACCCGTCGTGGCCCATCGGTTTAGGTCGTGGAAAAAGTGGTATCAGAGCAGTTCTGTCCTAGGGAGTCTACAAGCTGTGTAGAGTAGAGTCTTGTTTATGGATGTGTTGTGTACCACACTTATAAGCAGGAGGCTACAGGGCATTTAGGACTGCCACTCTTTCTTCTTGCTTTAGATCGTGTGGTAGAGCTCAATTGTAAGAATTCAAACTCCTAAATTCTATTTTATTCGTAATACAATGATACCTACATCCAAAAATACGGTTGGTAAGATATTGACTGTGGATGTGGAAGAGTTATGTTAGAGGAACTCGATTTTGCATCATGGTTATAATGAGTAAATGTGAGGTCTTTAGCAGATTATGTGTGTACTAAGACATGTAATATTCTTGAAAAGGATCCCTAAGGAATGAATATCTATCCACCTATGGTTTAAAAAGCAACAAGAGAATCAGAAGGTAGATACAAGTTTCAACAAGTAAAAGAAGCATGGTTAAGAAGGGTACGAGGTACCCAGTTAGTGAAGATTATCCATTTTTACAATTCCGGCAGAGAAATATAAGTATTCTGAGTTACCTTCAACAGTAACAGAGGTATGTACAATTGTCCACATCCATCTTAGTTATGCCCTATGGGAGATAACGAATATTGTTCAAGAGAAAGATGGGATATCAGGATCCATCTGGGATTAGAGTAACCCATAATGGTGGATGGATTGTTAGTAATAGCTGACATTTCAGAAGGATAGTGCAAACGTGGTAATAATTCTTCTTGTGAGACACCTAGATGGTACATTCAAGAATAGTACAATCAGATATGAATACCAGAATGTTTAGAAATTTCAGAAGATAGGCAGTGGAATCTTAGAAGTGATAAATATTTAACTTAGTATGACTCCAGCCCTAGTAAAAAAAGAGAGAAAGTTCGACGTCCCGAAGAGCTAGTGAGATGAGGCAAGGGGAGCTAAAAGTGAATGAACGTTTTGTTGAAGTTTTCAGAATAAAGTGATAGATAGAAATATTAGCCGGAGAATAACAAGAGAGTAAACAAAGCATTATGAGTAGGATGTGATGAATGGGTGATAACGGTAAACCAAAATATGACAGAATGACAGAGTCTATAGTCAAGTGAAGAAAAAGACAAGTGGTAACATGCCTTGAGACAATAAAATTGTATAAGCCATAAAGTCATACCCTCATTTCAAGAAATGAGTTGGTGACTCGAACGTGATTACGAGAAGGCTAAGTTAGATCCCCGGTGTAGCAGAAATCAGTATGGACTAGTGAACAAGATAAACTGAACAAGAATTAGGGATCGGAATATTTGATAATAGTCGGCATAGTGAGAATTTCAGAGACCGTGTTCCATCAATAATAGAATGGACAACAGAAGAATAACCTTCAAAGGTCATTCGGGAAGACACTTCACTAAAAGAAAGCACTGTGAGCAGAGTTAAGCTTAAAGGACTAAGTGTGCCAGTTACACTAGGTGTCACCCTTGTGCATAAGGAATTCAGTTATCCCTGGTACATAAGGGTTACTGTAAGGCGAGTAAGGATCATTGATGATATGAAAAGATGACAAAAATAAAGAGGTAAAACATATGCATATAAATTTCAGAGCATTAAATACTAGTACTCCCCTAAAGGGGGAAAGATGGTGTAATATGGTATTAAGTTGGAGTTAAGTGGTTCGGGTAACTATGGAATGATAAAGGAAAAATGTGGTAAAAAGGCGAAAGGGATGGGGTTGCATTTATTTAGATCCTATCGCACGACACTAGAACATTATGCAAGCACGGCGTCGGGGAGAGGCAGTAAGAGTTCCCGCCCAGGATATTATTGATAAATAAGTGAGAATGAACACTTGATACATAAGGAGCCAATGCGAGAGGTAAGTTAAGACAAAGGACATAACCCAAGAGGGGTTACGCAGAATATAGATATGAGAATGGACCAACGAGTAGTCTGTAATTGATTTAGGAAGAGTCTAGTTATGGCTAGACAAGAAGATACAGATAAATCAATAGATCGTGCAAGATAAACGTAGTAAAACCCAACATAGGGAATTCAGTCTCGCAGATATGATGACATCGTGATCCTTGAGAAATATTCAAATAGGAGTTGGGGTAGTTAAAGGTATCGTATAAGTGTTACGGAAATAAAAGATAGAGCCACTAGGAAGACAATAAAAAAAAAATCAGTTCAGAAGCATCCCTACGAGCACAAGGTCGCAGAGGTAAGTAACAAGGGATAATTATAGGCGGACAAGAACATCAAAAATTTTGTCATGTATATGATGATAAGCTCGCAGCTTTACAAGAGTCAGAGGGTCTCCCCTAAGTACTACAATGAAATACTAGCTGAGGAAATAGGGAAGAAGGCTTCAACCTAAGCATAGTAACTTGAAGAAGAAATGGTCTTGTAACAAGAGTTTCACTACAATATTGTATACACTCTATAAGAAAGTGGCACCTATCGTGGCTAATGAATGCGAAAAAAGTCAAATGTGATATTTGAGATCATATGAGTTAAAGGAAATTCCAGTATTCATGGGCAATATGATAAGTCAAGTATTCATGCAACAAGTAGCAGTACGACCAGGAAAAGTAATAGCATACATTTAAAGACAACTGAGAAGGAACTAAAGAAAATCTATGGTGATAGCAAGTTAAAGGAAGGTTGCGAGTAGTATAAATAGTTATGTGTAGGTCGCAAGCTAAAGTATCATAAAGCGACAAGGTTTTAGGTAGATAGGAGTAAGGATAAGAAAAGGTGAGTGAGAAGGTGACGAGAATAGGTAAGTCCTCCGGATTAAACCCATCAAAACAAGAGAGCTGATGGTTTTCGTAAGTTATAAAAAGCTCAGTACAACCTAAATGGACTCAGAGGAATCTAAGACTAGGAGAAATTAGAAGAGATGAAATACTTCCCTGGTAGTAGAATAAGGGTGTAATGGTGATAGATAAGAGGATGACGTTTAGGCCTTTGATTTAGTAATGATTTTAAGAAAAGAGATTTCATTAATTGCACGAGATTAGAATACCCCTCATAAGATGAATCACGTTGGGATGCTATGAAATACGGTTATTGAAGTATAGTATCGTCCCTAAGGTGGATAAGGCAAATCACTTCAGATGTTCCCCGATGCGACTTGAGCCCTAGTGACAATGTATTACGTAACAGGTTTTAAGTTATTAGTGGTAGATTATAGATCAACATTAAGGTGAATCAACAATAGATGGATAAAAGTTCCAATGAGAAAAGAGATAAGGATGTCATTCTTTATATGAACAATAATAAGGAAGCATTAAAGGAGTTAGATTTATATATATAGAATAAGTAGTGAGGGAGTAACCTGGAGTTGGGTAGCAGACCCCGGTAATAATAAATCGAAGTAAGGGTTATGGTATAGTATGACCTACCTAGATGTAGTAAATCCATAAGCACAGATAACATAGGCTATGAGACAAGATATAGAAATAGTCGTAAGCTCAACAAATTATCGAGCGAAGAATTTCAGTACACCTATAGATGCCCAAAGAGACAGCTTGTCATAGTTCTGTATATGTTCACAAAGTAAGGGAGAAAAAAAAGAGAATAGTCGCATAGGTGCACATACAAGGACATAGTCGTAAAGGCTGCATGACAGAAGGTAGCAATAGTTACGAGATTGGAAGAATTCCGACACAGAGGTCATGGTGTGAGAAAGAGGCCGAAAGGGGAGAATTCCCTAGTCTTTAAATTTATTCATAGAACAGTTTCCTAGATGGAAAGGAAAGTATTAAAGTACTCATAAGAGCTATAGGTTATAAGACTGATAAGCGCATCAGTCAATATTCGAGGACGAATGTTCCAGGGGGAGGGGGAATAATGTTACATCCCATGTTTTCGTACGTGAGAGTACGTCGCAAGTCAGTTGATGTAAGCTAAGAAATTAGATTATATTTGTAAGTATATAAAGTAAGTTAATCATTTTACCTTGGAGGTTACAAATATTTAAGATCATGAATAACAAGTACCATGAGGGTTGGAAGGCTTAGAAGCTAAACGAATTGAAGAAAATAAGTTTTGTCGAAAGTCGACAAGTTGGGAATGTTATAACATGTACTTTTAGAGTAAGAATAGGATGCTTAAAATGATAATGAGGTTATTGTATGAGTTATGTTTATTGTATGATAGTCGTGTGTTACGTTTTGGAGTCAAGCAAGCCGTGGAACAAAAGTTGGCAAAGGTCATCACAAGTTACATTCATAATATGCTGAACCTTAGGTCAAATGTAGCTCAAAGTTTCTAGCAATATACTTAGAATTAAGGTATGATCCACATACCAAATTAAAGATCTACGAGTCTAGTTTCTAACGCATTAAACCGTTTATCGATACGATGTCGTCGTAGAGAGATATTTACGTTTTTGCGAGACTTCACAAGTAGCTCCCATGGGACCCACTTAGGCGGTGGGTGATTCTCCAACCTTTAAACAGCGGGTCAAGGCTCATTTGGGGTCATATTTCGACCCAAACAGACCCCATACTCTACCAAAACACTCTCAAAGCAGTCTTTATAATTCTAGAGTGAAAACCAAAGAGAAAAACATGAATCCAATGCTAGAGATCGCGTGGTGCTTGCTAGATCGTAGTCCTTCATCTTGTGGCTGTTTTGGAGAATTCTTCAAGTGAAGTAACCTCAGGTTTCGTGATGTTCTTATTTATTAAGGTAATAATCATTCCCTCCTTCATATATATTATATTTTCAAGGCGAACTACAAATGTTTACACACCAACTTGAACACCAAAAGTTGATTCAAGAAGAGAATACAACACCTATAGTGTTGTGGTGTCATTGAGGATAGTTGTGGGCTGTGCTTGGATGAAATATCTTTTGTTTCTACTAGTTAAGGTAAGTATAACATCCTACTACATGTTCTTGAAGTTGTTTGTGTGTTCATTGCATTATTCGAGCAAAATACTACAAGAGGATACTTAAAATAGTTTGAGCTTTTATTATTTTTAATGGACTATTTTGGAAAGGTTGTTTCCATGAACTATCAATGGTCGGAAACCCTTGAAAATGACTCTCTTTTGATGTTTTTATTATAAAATATTGTCTACATGTCGAACATGTTGTTGGTACTCTAAGTATGAAGAGAAAGGATAACATAACAATAGAAAGTTGTACTTGTTGTTGTTGTTAGATTGTTGGGCTGTTTGAGGGTGAATTAGGAGATGAATAGGAGGTTATAATTCCTCCCATTGTAGTTAATATCATGCTGGCTATGTTTTTAAGTTAATGAATGAATGACTTTGGGGTTAAAGGGTTCAAAAGGGATTCAATCTGAGCATGCCGTTTGTCGTGTTCAGTAGTAGTTTTGTTGGTGATGTTTATGCACTTGTTGTTGTGTAGCTTGATTTGTGTTGTGGTGCTGAAAGTATATAGGTGAAGGTTTTATGGGTTCGTGTTGGTTGATGGACTTGGTAAAGTACGGTTACAGGGGAGATGCTGCCCAAGTTTACATAAACGAGCTACTAGTTTAAGTTGCGGACTTAGCCGTTACTCAACACTGATTTTGAATCTCCTTATGCTATAGTAGATTGAGTTGAGTTGTTTGCAAAATTGATTGAAAAGTATTAAGGACTCAATGGAGTTAAGTTATGTTAAGGCTATCCTTTCTTTCCTTTTGGCATGATCCCTATGATACAACGAAACGAGCAAACACGCAATGTTCACAAGTGACTCTATTCTTAGAAGTACTAGGGTTGCCTATGTTCTTGATTCCCCATGTGTCCTATTATTATATCGTCTGTTCATGGGTCACAGAAAATATTTAAGTTGATAAAGTTTATCCAAAGGCATAATGATCTTATGACATTCCGAGAGATCTTATTGACTTACTTCATTAGGCATTGCATTCATTTATACATGTATATTGAACTATGAACATATGGCGTTATATACGCATATATTATATGTACATAAGGTATTGGGAAAGGTTACAATGTTATATACGTACCACCACCTGATCAGCTGTTATACATTGATGATTTCACCCACAGAGGCTGAGATGATATGGGATGCCCTCAGAGTGTTGATGATGTTATGTACGCATATACCTATGCATGATATGACATTTATACGCATATGCATGACATTATAAATGTTTCACGATTCACAGAACTATTCAGACTTACAGGTTGAGTTCTTTACTCCATGTTACTTTCATGTCTTTTATATACTGCTTTCATGCCTTACATACTAGGTACTTTATTTATATTGACGTACATTTTGCTTGGGGACGCTGCGTTTCATGCCCGCATATCCCGATAGACAGGTTGACAATCTTCCTAGTAGGCTATCAGCTCAACGGAAGGTGTTAGTACACTCCATTTGCTCCTGAGTTGCCTATCAGTATGCTTTGGAGTTGTATTGATTGGTATGGCAGGTCCCTGTCCCAACCTTAATGGTAGGCTATAATCTCATATTTTCGTCGCTTATTGCAGTCTAATTACTGCACTTTATTTAAGTTTGAGCTTTAATCAATAGAGTTTTGCACTTATTGCATGTTTTATGCCTTGTAGTAGTGATTATGAGCTATGTAGATGTTATGAAATGTATTCGAGCTATTTGGAGCTTTTAAGTCTAAGTAAAGGCCCAAGGGGTGTTCGGGGGTCGAGGACCAAGTATGGACGTCTAAAAACAAGATTCAATCTGTACTCTGAGAAAAATGGCTTGCCGCGGCGCGTGGTGCACCGCGCCTGTACAAAAGCTGATGCCTCCGCATGGCACGTCGCCCCATGCAGCGTGCCTGTATATGTTTTATAGAGTAATTTTCCTATTTCGCCTAGGAGAAGGTGGTTTCATCTAGGCCCGACCCTACTTGGTATAAATACATGAAAAAAATATTATTTCTGGACTTTTGACACATTCAACCTAAGGAGGCTAAGGAGGAGTTGGAAGAACACGAGCACAAGGATTTCATCATTCCTTTCTCACTCAAGACACGAGTTTGGATTGAATTTATGTTTTCCATTACTTTAACTATGTTTGTGATGAATTACTCCATATCTATGGAGTAGTTCTCATTAGGGTTTGATGAATTTGGTGTATTGATGATTTTTTATGGATTATAACTCTAGTTTTATATATTTAAGCGTTTTTGGATGATTTAATTGTTGCATCTATATTCACTTGTTCATGTAATCGAGAAAGGCATAACTTGCGAGATCTTTACCTTATATTGTTGGTAGAGTTCATTAATTGATCTTAGTAATCAAAAGAGGCTAGTTGAATCATTGATTAAACCTAGTTAGGAGAATAATCGAAAGAGATTTTCCTAAAGACCAATCCACTACGCATTCTTGCATATCTTCACGTGCTTAAATTGGTTCATCTTGTGAGGTTAAGACTTAATCGAGAGAGGAATTTTTGCTGAACGTTTGAACTAATAATTGCGTGAATTTGAGAGACTTACTTAAATATTAGAAGTGAATTACCTAGAGTTTAGATCCCAAACAATTATCTTGCACCAATCCTATCAACCCCTATTTTCTCACATTGATACCTTTTTTGCTTGTTCCTTGTTGTGATTGTCATTAGTCAATAGCTTTAGATTCTTAGTTAATTTTAGTTAAAAATTATATAAATCTCAATTGTTGATCATATTGGATAGCAACCAAGCTAGAAACTACGAGAATACTGTTTAAATTCAATCTATGTGGATACGATATTATACTATACTATATTTGACTAGCGAGCATAATTTAAGTGTGTGTTTCGAGCTCGTCAGACCTTTATAATATTTATGTACTTTTAGAGGCTTGTAAATAGATGTAATATATATGGATACTTGTATGGCCTTGTCAGCCTATATTTTGAGTGTACAAATGATCATGTCGGCCTTATAGGCCCGTATGTCACATGTATAAGTTTGTATTCCATGCTGGGTCGTCCTATGTCGAGTATTCCCTTATGTTCTATTCCGATTATATCATGACGGCCCTACCGGCCCATATACCCATGATTGTATGATAAAAAAGATACGTTACATTGATACTCAGTTGGGTAAGGCACCGGGTACCCGTCGCGGCTCATCGGTTTGGGTAGTGACAATAATATTAGCAGAATAAGAGAATATGTTTAGCCTTTTTTCATACAAGTATTTCATGTCCTCTTTAAATACAAATTTCTCTATTTATAGCTAAATTAGGAGAGACAAGATCCCCTAATCAAGCTCCTATTTAATGTGAATAAAGACCCCTCTTGATAGCCCTATAACGGTTGAGTATAAATACTAATATTTTTTGTAACATCCGCTCCTTGAATGTTGCCTTCTTCAACGAGTATCTTACTTTCAAACTTCTCATCTCTGGTTACAATGTTTTAGGAACTCACACACCATCGGTCTTATACTCATAATCAGTGTCAGTTATTTGTTGACTCATACCCTACTTGTCTTTACTGTCACGTGTCAACTCAATGAACGTTTACCTATCATTCATTAATTTTACCCCATACATATTCCATATAATGTAGAAAAAATTTGTAAAGGAGGTAATAAGCAAGGACATTAAATCTAAAGGCAAACTAATAAAACAAATCACATAATATTACAATCATACTAAGCAACGAATAAAGAAATAACTATAATCGATGAACAAAAGGAGGAAAATGGTATAAAACTTTATTAGAATTTCAAATTAGAAAGCATTTTTGAGTTATAATGATAAAAATCATACATATGTAAAATATCATGTAACTTAAATATTAATAGATAAAGTCAAAAATCATATATATTAGGCAATGGAAGAATACCAGGCAATAAAGCATAATTTTAAAAGATAGTTGACTTTAATAATTAAATCTTAAAAATTAAAATTTTAATAAAAAGTCAAAGGAGAAAGAAAACTTAATTTCTAGGCATATAATACAGAAATATCAATTATTAAAAAATTGATAGGTTTATAAATAATAAAGAAAAAATTAATTTATATTTTGGACGAATTCAAATGAAGATGTACAATGGAAAAAGTTCCAAGAAAAGGTTTTAGGAGCAAGAAAAATATATATATCTATATCTATATTATATTTAAAAAGAGAATTAACAAAAATATTAAGTCAAATAACAAGCTAATAGAAAATAAAATAATATTAAATATACTAGATTATGTAATAAAGAAAAGTGAGGAACTAAAAAGTTATTTGATGACCATATGAGTCTTTTTCTAATTCATAAGATTTTCTTATTGGGCGTGTTTTTGTAATGACCCGGCCGGTCGTTTTGAGTGTTATAACTCCGTTCCCCCATTTACTGCTCAATTTATGCTATATAGTTATTTTATGACTTACCGGGTTAGTTGGTTCGGGTCCAGAAGGAATTCGGAATGAAATGGGATACTTAGTCTCATAATTGAAAATTTAAGTTAGAAAAATGGATCGGATATGGACCTATGTGTAAACGACCCCGGATTCAAATTTTGATGATTTCAATAGCTCCGTATGGTGATTTTGGGCTAAGAAGAGTGTCCTAAATATTATTTGGAGGTCCGTAGTGGAATTAAGCTTGAAATACCGAAAGTTTAATTTTTGGGAAGTTTGACCAGGGGTTAGACTTTTCGATATCGGGGTCGAAATCCGATTCTAAAAATTTGAGTACCTACGTTATGTCATTTATCACATGTGTGCAATATTTATGGTCAATCGGACGTGATTTGATAGGTTCCGGAGTCATTTGTAGAAATTAAAATTTTCAAAGTTCATTAGGCTTGAATCTATGTGTGATTCGTGTTTTAGTATTGTTAGATGTGATTTGAAGGCTCGACTAAGTTCGTATGATGTTTTGGGACTTGTTGGTACATTTGGTTGAGGTCCCGGGGGCCTCAGGTGAGTTTCAGATGGTTAACGGATCAAATTCGGACTTAGAAGAAATAGCTGAAGTTTCTGCCCTCTGCTGCAATCGCACCTGCAGAAATTCTATCGCAGGTGCGAGCTCGCAGAAGCGAGCCTGGAAAGCGCAGATGCGCAAATGGCCTTTGGGGCAGTGGTCGCAGGTGCGAGGGAAATTCCTCACCTGCGTGAGCGCAAATGCGGAGGGACATGCGCAGGAGCGCAAACAGGCGCGCAGATGCGGGCAAAGATGCAAATGCGGGACTTTTTCCGCACATGCGGTTGGAGAAGAAGCGGCCAAGTTGCCGCAGATGCAAAAATTCCTAGACAGTACAAAAATAGAGGGGTTCCGAGCTTTTGCCATTTTTGGGCATTTCAAGCTCGGGTTGGGCGAGTTTGAGCAAGGTTTTCACGGGAAAACTTGAGGTAAGTCTCTTGTGATCATTTCTACTCCATAATATTGAATTATTATCGAATAATCCGACTAGATTACATATTTTTTAGGTGTAAATCGGGGATTGGAACTTAGGGATTTGAAAATAAGATGTGAAGCTTTGGAGGTAGAGTTGAGGTCGGATTTTGGTAAAATTTATATGGTTAGACTCGTGGTTGAATAGGCTTTCGGATTTTGTAACTTTTGTCGGGTTCCGAGACGTGGGTCCCACGGGCAATTTTTGAGCTAAATTTCGGATTTTTATGAAAAATTAGTATTGTCTTATGGAATTAATTCCAATAAATTTTATTCTTTGAAACGAATTATTTGTGACTAGATTCGAGGCATTCAGAGGCCGATTTGCGAGGCAAAGGCATAGCAGAGTAAAGAGTTTCACGTTTTGAGGTAAGTAATAGTTTTAAATCTGGTCCTGAGGATATGAAACCCCGAATTTTGGTATCATGCGATTATTTTGGAGGTGACGCACATGCTAGGTGGTGGGCGTGTGAGCATGCACCGAGAGGATTATGACTTGGTCCGTCCGGGGAAACTGTAAAGTTAAATAATTTGTTGTTAGCTATATGCTCTCTATGTGTTGATAAAATTTGACTGTAAATCATGTGAGAAATCATGCTTAGGCTATGTGATAGTACTGCTGGGACCCACAGAGGTCGCGTACTTGTTGAATTTCCTGCTAAATGTTATATGTACTCAGTCTCAGTTTTTACTTGCACAGTTTATCTCAGTCTCCATTATTATTATTGATACATCATATCATTGTTGTTTGGGCTGATTTCATGATTATTGAGAGCCCGAGAGACTGGAGAGATTTATGAGTGAGTGAGGCCGAGGGCCTGATTGTGAGATATTGATACTATAGCACGTGAGTTGTCCGTGCAACACGTGAGTTGGCCGTGCAGATCCTTATATTGTACTATAGCACGTGAGTTGGCCGTATGAATCCTTATATTATACTATAGCACGTGAGTTGGCCGTGCAGCACGTGAGTTGGCCGTGTGGATCCAGATATTTATATTATGGCACGTGAGTTGTCCGTGCAACACGTGAGTTGTTCGTGCAGATTATAGCACTTGGGCTGTAGGAGCCCCTCCGGAGTCTGTACACCCTCAGTGAGCGCGGGTACCCATTGAGAGTGAGTGATGAGGGCTAGGAGCCCAGGGAGTAATGAGGACTGGGAGCCCAATGAGTGATTGTTGTCCTAAGAGGTTGTACTTGATTTTCATTTGCTGTTGCACTTAGTTGCTATCTGTCATTGTTGGGAAATCTCTGAAAGATTGTTGATATACGGATTACATGAACAAGAACTATATAAAAATTGATTTGACATTAAACTGCTAGATTTGATAGCATGTCCATTCTTTGCTGGAATTACTGGAAATGAACCATAACTGTGTAGCTCGTTACTATCTTCAGTTCCTTGTTTATTATTGTTACTTGCTGAGTTGGTTGTACTCATACTACACCCTGCACTTCGTGTGCAGATCCAGGTGTTCCCGTACATAGTGGGTGTCGATCCTTTTGCGCGGTTGATTTTCAGGAGATTTTGAGATAGCTGCCGTGTTCCGCAGACCTTGTCTCTCCTTCTCTATCTCTTTGTTTACTGTATTTGGTCTCAGACTATTATAGACTATATTTTCCAGACTTGTATTCATATTAGATGCTCATGTACTCAGTGACACCAGNGAGTGATTGTTGTCCTAAGAGGTTGTACTTGATTTTCATTTGCTGTTGCACTTAGTTGCTATCTGTCATTGTTGGGAAATCTCTGAAAGATTGTTGATATACGGATTACATGAACAAGAACTATATAAAAATTGATTTGACATTAAACTGCTAGATTTGATAGCATGTCCATTCTTTGCTGGAATTACTGGAAATGAACCATAACTGTGTAGCTCGTTACTATCTTCAGTTCCTTGTTTATTATTGTTACTTGCTGAGTTGGTTGTACTCATACTACACCCTGCACTTCGTGTGCAGATCCAGGTGTTCCCGTACATAGTGGGTGTCGATCCTTTTGCGCGGTTGATTTTCAGGAGATTTTGAGATAGCTGCCGTGTTCCGCAGACCTTGTCTCTCCTTCTCTATCTCTTTGTTTACTGTATTTGGTCTCATACTATTATGGACTATATTTTCCAGACTTGTATTCATATTAGATGTTCATGTACTTAGTGACACCAGGTTTTGGGGAGTGTTTATATTGTATTTAAATATTATATTTTTAACCTTAAAGAGAAATTTTGGTTTATTGAGATTATCGGCTTGCCTAGTATCAAGATAGGCGCCATCGCGATAGGTTGAGATTTTGGGTCGTGACAGTTTTACTGGATTAAAAAAAAGGGAATTAAAATTTAACTCAAGCAATATGATATAATGTGGTGAAACAAATTAGATCACACAATATGATTTATATTCTCCGCGCATCGCGCGAGTGATGTACTAGTTCTTCTTTAAAACGAAAAAAGAAAAGAATAAACAACCGTTCAATAACTCTTTTTAAACTTAGATCTCCATTGAAATGCCTAGATATAATTAGTTATCGATTTTCTGTTACATTTATGTAACTAACCTAACTATTGCACTATACAAAGGACTTGAACTGACATATAATATAAATTAAGAATCTGTTTTCAGTTATAATTGAAACGAATTCTCAGGTACTAGTGGATCAAATTAACTCTCCTACATACACTACAGCATACTGGCTAAAAATATCTCAATTTCATGGGGAATTGCCCAACCATGTCCATTCATTTGCTTTTTCTTTTTTGGTTAAATGTGCTTTCACTTGTTAACTGTAATAAACTACTAGACAGGAAGAGAGAACGAAGCTTCAGAAACAGATCCAACACCTGAACCATATGAAATGAAGCACTTAAGAAATCATTTGATATTTATTATCATCATACTATAATGTTTGGGTTTTTGGGTGAGGGTTTGGATACAAACATCATTTTGGGCCAATGATAATACATCGAACCGAGTGGTTTGAATTTGATATTATTCCCATATTTAAATATTAGATTTTATAAGCAGATAATTAAAATCTCCTTAAATATGTAAACTCGCTGGGGTATGGGCATTCTATTGCGTCTTGTAGTATTAATAGATATAAATTTATCTCAAAAAATTTCAACGTAATTATAACAACTAGTTTTATGAGATATTATTTCTCACATTGTTAAGAGAGACATATGATATATCTAAGTAGAGAATAATAGCGATTAAAATTCAAATTCATGACATTACTATTATAAATGTAGCCTAATCTTTGTCACGAGCGTGTCCTTTTGGGAACAACTTGTGGCTCATTCAGATAGTGAATCTTGATCTAATCATTTAATTTCATGAACGAAACATACTGTTTTTTAAAATGAGATAAAATATTATAAAATACAAATTGAAAATGGAAACATGGAAGCAGGTTCACCAGTGTTTTCTTTGACTTTAAGAGAACCGACCATTCTGGATCCCTATGCAATAAACTAGAATTCCCCTTCATTCATTACTACTAACACTAATAATTTTCTAATGTTAAAAGTGTAAGTCATCGAAACTTGGGATTAATTATAGAAAAGTTTGATGTATTTCATTCTAAAGTTCTAAGAAACGAATACTAAATTTTCGTTTCATGGTTCTAATGTTTGGGCCACTTATAGAAGAAAGTACGAGAGGATAACTTCAAGAATTAGTTTTACTTGCGGATAACTTGTCCAAGTAAATTCATGGATAATAGTTTTGACGCTTAATTGCGCCATACATACCTCCGAAGGGAAAGTTTTTTCGCATCTTTATGTTCTTAAACACAAAATCTTTTATATTTCTACATTAAATTTGCAGAAATTTCTTGCAATATAGATTTTGTGTACGGTCGAAATCGAGCTCGCCAACGACATGACAGGTTAGGAACATCACAATCAAAGACTGAAGATCGACCCCGAATCCCACCGAGTTAGAACCCGGGGTCATAGCGCCTGCCTTCGAGAATATTGAATCTGTAATCCCGGAATCGACCTTAGCCCCGATCGAGCTCGAAGAAATGTTGTTAACATAACCAGCAGAAGACCGAAATATCTGCGACCGGTCGGATATTACGGCGGAAATCTCGGCACATATCAATAAGGAACCGGCAATCAGCAAATCAAGAGATTTTTTACCTTTTATAGAATTGTACCTAAAGTAAGACTCCTCTACTATATAAAGGGAGTCTGATAGTTTATTGAACACATGGTAACACGCATTCCAAAATAATATATCATTATTTAAGCTCTTGTTCTTCATTATCCTGACATTGATTGAAGCGTTCCTGATTCGAGGGTGATTAACCCCCCAAGGCTAAGATCGTTCAATTAGTGTGGTTTGTATTTACTTTATCATTATTTATTTCAATTACAATCTAATTTATCGTTTTGTGTCAAGTTAGGCCACGTATCTTCAAAACCACTTACAAATTTAATTGTTATCCGATTTTGAGGGTAAACAGTTTGGCGCCCACCGTGGGGCTAAAGATAATAGTAGTTATTTGACAGAAATCTCCATAACACACACTACTTTACACTTGTTCTTCGAAGTATCTTTAATTTCAGGTTAAAACTCAAAATGTCGAACTCTCAATTAGCACCCCTATATGTTAACAACGAGTCCAGCTATCACGGTGAAAATAACAACATAGCGCCCGGTGACGAGGTACCGCTCGTTGATCCTATCGGAATTTTGATCGCGGGCCCGATTGACGCTAATTCACATGTGGATATCGATACAAACGTGCCTACCGATCCCGAGAATAGCGTCTGTGGTGGAGCCCGATCGGCAACTCAAAACACACAAAACATTGGAGGAGACGGAATCCGTTTACAAGTTATTTTCGAAATGTTGCAGGCTCAACAGGCGGCGATAGCTCAGTTACAGAACCAAAGCCATGCACCGAGCAGGGTTGAACCCAATCCACCACATGAAGTCACCCTAGGGATGAACCGGTTGCAGAAATGTCAAATGAACATGAAACGGGGGCTAACCCTAAGATCATAAAAATGCTCGAAGAGCTGACAAAATGGATAGAATTAGGGGAGAAGAAAATCGAAGCTAATGACAAAAAGGTGGAAACCTACAATTCTAGGGTAGACCAAATCCAAGGAGCACTGCAAATATTGAAAGGCCTGGATTTCAAGAAGTTCGTGCAAAAACCTTTTCCTCCGAGTGCGGCTCCGAAGCCGATCTCTAAGAAATTCCGCATGCCCGAGATTGCTAAGTATAACGGAACGACCGACCCAAATGAGCATGTAACCTCTTACATATGTGCCATCAAAGGAAACTACTTGGAGGATGATGAAATCGAGTTTGTCCTATTGAAGAAGTTCGGAGAGACCCTGTCAAAATAGGCTATGATATGGTATCATAACTTACCTCCTAATTCTATTAATTCATTTGCTATGCTTGCAGATTCTTTTGTAACAGCACATGCCGGGGCCATCAAGGTCGAAACCAGGAAATCGAACCTATTCAAAGTAAAATAGAAGGATAACGAGATGATCAGAGAGTTCGTGTCCCGATTTCAAATGGACCGGATGGACCTGCCACATATCGCTGATGATTGGGCCGTTCAGGCTTTCATCCAAGGGCTGAATGTTTGAAGCTCGGTGGCTTCACAGCAGTTAAAACAAAACCTGATAGAATATCCGGCCGTTACTTGGGTCGACATGCATAACCGGTATCAATCGAAGATCAGAATGGAATATGATCAACTCAGGGCCCCTTCGGGGTCTGTGTATCCTGTCAGAAACATCGATAGAGTCAAGAGAGGCATCGATCGTGAACCGAGACCAAACGGGGGTCGGTACCGGCCGTATAATGGAGAGAAAAAAAGCAATGGGTCCGGGCGAAACTCTATTAGAAACGAAAGGAGAAGTGACAGAGGTCAGAGCAACAGGGGACTCATGAGCAAAAACAGCTTCGACAGGTATCGCGCCCCGTTTTCTCGCAAAAGCGGGTTTCTACGTGTGACAACTCTTTTAAAAGGAGGTATTAAAAGAGAAGAGTCGACACCTAACCATTTTTGAGATGCGTTAGGGCACCTATATGCAAAAAACTCTGTTTTCACTAGTCCGCGCTACCAAAGATCGGGTAAGGGCTTAAATTACCTCAAAGAGAAGGTGTTAGGCACTCTTCGAGGTCCACAATTGTGGGTCCCGGCCGAACTTTAGACTATGTGGATGATGTAATCAACCTAGGTGGTCAAACAAATATAAGGGAAATCCAGAAGTTGCGGGGTCTTATTAAAACACGTGAGAACTAACATAAATCTTGATAGCTACGCTGAACAAGTATGAAAAGAGAGGTGGGTCCTAAGATTGTTAGCCTAAAGGATCATCCCGTGCAACATAAATAACACTTCTCAACTCCCTTAAGGTGGGGGTTTCTCAAATTATTCAGTGGGTACAGACTATCATCTCTTGCTACCCGATTACTATGTTGAAGTTGTTACTAAAAGGCACACTAATTCAGTTCTAAACCGTATCCTATGCGTGCACTACCCGTCCTATGCCTATGGTCTAGGAGGCTTTGGACCTACTATGAGGTGATTCTTGAATCAACTTAGGTACCTCAAAAATGAGAAACCTAGGCGACATTCAAAATAGATAGGACTTCACGTAAAGACAATTAAGGTCCCAAGTTAGCCTCCACACATAAACAACAAATACATGCAGGCAGAATAGGTAGTAGATAATTTCAGAATTAAGACTTAGAGTCCTATAGGCATGATTTCTAGGTGATCGTATATGCAACATTATTGTTCTCTCTAAATGGTTTAGGTGAGGAGGCAGTAAACTGTTTGTAAACTCAGAATTATTAGCGCTGATTTTATAAATATGCATCTTAAGAAGGTGACATTGTTCTATAGGCGTGATTTCTAATAGTTGCATAATTAAGCAATGAAGCAGCTTTGAGAGTCCAACATTAACAATGTTTGTCTCATAAACAAATCTTATTTGAGTGACAACATCCTATAGGCAGGATTTCTAACAATTGACAATTGGACTTGATGTTTATAACACTTTATTTCTATAGACATGTCATCTAGGCGGGGCAATGTAATGAGAACGATGAAAGTAGTTGATTAAAAGATTAGAATCCTATAGTCGTGATATCTAGATGAGCAGTACACTAAAGGTAATAGAAGCGGTTGACCGATTGATTATTTGATGTCCTATAGGTATGCTATCTAGGTTAACAAGGCATATATTATACATCCTATAGGGATGCTGTCTAAATGCATAGTAGTAACATAGAAACGAGTATGGCAAATACTATCGTGTTTGAACAATGTGCAAGTGAGGTGTGCATGATTCCTATAGATATAATTTCTATTGATGTGCAGAAATTAAGCAAGTTGAAAGGCACATAAAGCACGTAGACCCTATAGGTATGTTTTATACCCTTTCATGCAAATATTAGAATATCCCAGCCCCTTTTTATTAATCTCCCATATTATTCGTTATTACAAATTATTACAGGCCCAGATAATGAGTACAAGATAATGAGTACAAGTACAAACATTACATAAAGGAACAACTGCAGGCCTGGGAACAAGCCCTAAACAAAATAACCTAGTACTGAATGGGTCTTCAACATGCTTTCTTTCACACGATTAGCAGGCCCAAATCCAAACGCCCTTCAAATAGGATAGTATGTCCATCATGAACTCATGCCAATCCCAAAAATTATGGATTGACCACTTAAACCAATTAGTGAACCATACTTGAAAATCGATTAAACAGCCCTGAAGCGATGCCTCATAAGGACAAGATTATATGCCACTTAACAAAAGTCGTCTAAACACATTGGCATTTCAGAAAACAAGAGTGACAGGATTGATTAGGAAAAAAGCATGAGAACTAGGAGAATCAACATGGCTTAATCTTCAATAAGGGGGTTTTACACAAAAGGCAATGTAAGTTCATGCATGAGCCATTATTCAACAAAGAATGGTAGTGACATGCTGAACACGGTCAAACATTAGAAAACCTTATAGGCCTATTTACTTAGGGCGAACACATACAATGACGAGCTTCAGAAATCAAGCTTAAGGCATGCTAATAGAATGTCTAACATGAGAGCCGAGTGAGAATTGCGTAGCAGAACAGATTCATGAGAAAATACTTAATTGAATGTCAGATAACTTTAGCATGTTATGTATCAGTCGATACCAGGAACACTTATGGTAAATAAACGACATGTCAATTTCAGATTAACAGGACATTCCAGCATCAAACTTTGTACTAGTTGGCCACACATAGGAGAAAAGGCACGACATGAGGTTTATCCTAAGGTCTCAAAACAATAATGAAATGCACAGGATTGCATAACTCAAAGAATGCATTAGAACTTAAATGGAAAACATGCCTTAGCTAATCAGTACAACCTTAGCAACTTAGCAGGTTGGACAGGAATGAATCCACAAGGTCTGAAACACATGTATTGATTTATCAGAAATTAATCAGGAGTTAACTCTAGAAAAGTATTAAGTTGCACATGAATGACTCAACAATAATTAGAACAGGTTCTGGGCATAACTCGTCTCATCACAAGAGCACAGAATAAGGCAAGAAGCTAAACTTAGAACAAGCAACAATGATAAGAATTCGAGTACACACATTAGAGCAAACATGCTTAAGAAAATAGAATCAAGGCAACAAATAGGCAAGTTCGATTACTAAAAAGTATAGAGCCCCAAGAAGAGCTTCAGAGCATATAATAGCATGTTGGGTCATAAAAATAAAACCTCAGAGACATGAACATGCAGAGCAAGAACTTAAATGAGAAGAGAATGAAATTGCAAGGGTCACAGGTACTTACCAGTTACAGATTAGTGAACAAGTGAGCAAGAAGAATAATTTTAGTAATACTCCAAAGTCAATAGCAAAACGAACCGTAGAACCCAGTAATCTCAGTGCCTCAAAGTTTCCAAGGGTTTCAAATGAACCCCGGGCAGTGCTCACACTGATAAAGGTCTGATAATCAAATTCTGATGGCCTTAGCTTTTAGTCGGCCAAGAGATTGAGCCTCAGAGTAGTATAAGACAAGCGAGAATAAGAGAATAGTAGTAATGTTTAGTGATTAAGGTCTGTCCGAAGGGAATCAGGGGAGGGGTTTGTTTTAGTGTTGATAACAAGTAAACAAAAAATGGAAAAAAGATGAATCACGTACAATAAGGAAAAAAAATCAGTCATATAGAATAAGGAAAAGAAAATCAATCATACAGAATAAGGAAAAGACCACATGCAAACTGATTTCAAATCTGAATTAGGGAAACGAGTAAGGCAACCCCTAATTAGGTCGGACTTGATGGAAATGTACCCAAATCGGAGAGATACTATGTGTCCTTTGATATACTTAGCCGGAATCCCGTAAGATCTTCAAGGTCGAGCCTATTTGGAACCGATTTATATAAAATACACCTTCCATGTATGGAATGACACTTAGTATTACCATATCAGAGTGGTAAGCATTCAGAAAAGGTAAGAAGATCTTTGGTTCGAGGGAACAATACAGAGGGAAAAAGGTGAGAAGTTTCCGGTCGCTAGGGTTTAGGTCTGAGAGATAAGAGGAATAGAGAGGCAGAGGCGGTTGAAGTGGGGAAATGGGATTAGGGTTTTGGTGAGGGGATATGAGGAAAGGTGAGGATTTATTATGGCCGTTGATCATTTGAGATCAACGGCCAGGAACAAAGGGAAACAAGGCAGGTCGTTTAAATGAGTCTTGACAGGGTTCATTAAAAGGACTGTCTGTTTTGGGCTTGGGATTACTAGGCTAGGTTTTGGGTCCGAAATTAACTCAAAAATTGGGCCAAAGTTTTAAATACACGAAAATTATAAAATAATTTATATGAAGTAATTAACAAAATCATACAAATATTATTTATGTGACAAGGTGGGTTGCTCTGATGGTAAACACCCTCCACTTCCAACCAAGAAGTTGTGAGTTCGAGTCACCCCAAGAGCAAGGTGGGGAGTTCTCGGAGGGAAGGATGCCGATGGTCATTTGGAAACAGCCTCTCTACCCCAAGGTAGGGGTAAGGTCTGCATACACACTACCCTCCCCAGACCCCACTAGTGGGATTATACTGGGTTGTTGTTGTTGTTGATACAAATATTATTTTTGTAGTAAGATGCTTGAAAATAATAATTTAACATTATAAAATTATAAAGATGCTATTTTGGCACAAATAATGTAATAAAAATGTAATTATGCGCATCATATAGGCTATTATTTTCAAGTTGTATAAATAGCTTAAAAATACAAATATAATTATATGGAAATGAGGTAAAACATTATGAAACATATATGTGGATGAAAATAATAAATTTGGATGATTAAGTCATCACAAAATAATTTAAAAAGATAATTCATACATATTCGGGTAATTTAAATGCAAGAAAATTAACTTTAAAGCTTTAACAATTATATTATAGAAAATACTTGTATAACTCTTGTAAATTAAGTAATAATGAAAAATGATATTTTAAAAGTATATATACTATTTTAAAAATATGAGGGCAAAATTGGGTAGCAACAACTGCCCCCATTTATTCAGGAATGATGAAAGAGTTGTCGGATAAAACAAATAATGACCAATTTTGTCCGAAATGAGTGAGGAATGATGTATTTGAAAAAAATAGGGTTCTAACCCTGGTTCTTGAGTTTCCTACATATCCCTGATGTTACGAGAATCAGGCTGTGTGTAGTTCTGGATCCAAATACGAACGAAACCGATGGAGATGTTATAAGAGTGATTGTATGTTTCAAAAGGATCTTTTGGGTAGGGTAGTGTCATAAGTGGCGGATAATTTTAGGTGGGGTCATGAATGCAAATTGGACATTACAGATGTACGAGGCAGATATTTGAATGGTTAAAAGTTAATCAACTGTTTATCATCAGTTATGTTTAAAGGATATGAATGTTGTGAACGGAAACTAGAGCGAGAATTGCTCCTGTTTGTAGAACGGTTACCTCCCGAGTTACCTGCAAAACTTAAAACACGATGCGCGCGAATATATTGGGTTATAGCATAATCTAAACATGATGCAGATTCCCTTCGGACCATGAGGGTTGTCCTTGGACTATGAGGATGATATCCTTAGACTATGATGTCCTGGGCCATGAAGTATATGATAAGGGATTTGCCGGCTATGGAATGGTGTCCTCGGGCCATGAGGATGGTGCTTTCGGACTATGACGCCTTTGAATAATGATATGCAATTTCGAGAGATCCTCAAGCCATGGCATGATGTCTTCCGGTTATGAGGATGATACCCTCAGACTATGACGCCTTCGGACATGGCGATATTTTAGCCCATGAGATGCAAAGATGTAGCGATATCGATCGTTTGATAGAGGAAATAGATAATTCTTAGTCATATGTGAGAACGAGAAGAGACAAGGTTTAGTCTTGCATGAGATGGGGGGCAGTGCTTAGCCCGATGCAAAGAGCGGAGACAATGTTTAGTCTCATGCATGAAAAGGCAATTCCTAGCCTTATGTAACAATGAAAGCCATGCTTAGCCTCATGCAAGGAATGGAGACAGTGCTTAGTCTCATGCAAGGAAAGGCAATGCTTAGCCTTATGCAATTATGGAGGCAATGCTTAGCCCCGTGCAAGGAATGGAGACAATGCTTAGCCTCATGCAAGGAAAGTAGACAGTGCTTAGTATCTAGCAAGGAAAGGAAATGATTAGCCTTATTCAATAATGGAGGCAATGCTTAGCCTCATGCAAGAAATAGAGATAGTGTTTAGTCGCATGCAATTAAAAGCAATGATTAGCCTAATGCAATACTTAGCCTCATGCAAGAAATGGAGACAATGTTTAGTCTCATGCAAAGAAAGGCAGTGCTTAGCCTTATGCAATGTGGAGACTATGCTTAGTCTTATGCAAAGTACAGATACAGTGCTTAATCTCATGCAAAGAAAGGCAGTGATTAGCCTTATGCAATGTGGAGACAGTGCTTAGTCTCATGCAAAGAATGGGGACAGTGCTTAGTCTCATGCAAAGAAAGACAGTGCTTAGCCTTTTGCAGTATGGAGACAATGCTAAGTCTCATGCACAGAATGGAGACAATGCTTAGTCTCATGCAAAGAAAGGCAGTGCTTAGCTTTATGCAATGTGGAGACAGTGCTTAGTACAGAATCGAGACAGTACTTAGTCTCATGCAAAGAAAGGCAGTGCTCAGCCTTATACGATATGGAGACAACGTTTAGTCTCATGCAAAGAAAGCAATGCTTAGCCTTATGCAAGAAAAGCAATGACTGACTCCGAGAGAGTAAAGTATTTTTTAGCTTGATGTATTTCATTTTGGCGATTCTTGTTGGTGTGAATATAGCGATCTTGTTGTGTGTATGTATTTGCATATGTTCTTGTTATGTTCATTGTGCCTGCATCCAAAGAAAACGTTGTGAGTTCTGCGGGTGGAAGGTTGGTTCGTGATCTCGATTCTTTGCTTCGCTTTTACTTTTGTATGGAGGCTTTGCTTGAGGCACCCTGGGTAACGTCTTACTGCTGTAGAAACAAAATTTTCTAAAAATATGTATTTGATAAATTATTTATGAAAATGTAGTTGTTTGAAATATGTGATAATGCATAAGAGAGAATAATTTGTTGAATTGATGATTGTGACATGCTTTTGAGACATTGCGACCTCCTTAACTCGGAATTTTGAGGATCCTCCTCAAAATTCTGCCCCAGTTTAAATGCGTACTTTTGGCGATACATTCTTGGCGGTTCCAAACATGATGAGATCGGGTAAACTCAAGTTCTTGCCCCAGTTTTGACCATAGGGGGAATGATGATTTTATTATGATGTGACCAAACCCACAGGGCTGCCTACGCATCCCCTCTTAAATGGGAATCAGGTCAAGCGTAATTCAGTTATATCAAATAGGAAGTGCAAACATAATCTTAAACATAGTATCTCTTGACTGCGTCCGAATTGATAGGTTTTGGCCAAATCTCTCGATCCATTTCTGCAAGTATAAGTACTCCTCCCGTTAATACTCGGTGAACCATATAGGGGCCTTGCCAGTTGGGTGAGAATTTCCCCTTTGCTTCATCTTGATGTGGGAAGATCCGTTTTAGTACCAATTACCCCGGTGTAAATTGCCTTGACCTAACCTTTTTGTCGAAAGCTCTTGCCATTCTATTCTGGTAGAGTTGACCGTGACATTCTGCGTTCATTCTTTTTCCATCAATGAGTGAGATCTAGTTGTTCATACCGGCTCCTTACCCATTCTGCGTTGCTGAGCTCAGCTTCCTATATGATTCTTAAGGAAGGGATTTATACTTCGGCGGGAATAACAGCATCAGTACCGTAAACCAATAGATAGGGAGTAGCCCTAGTGGATGTACAAATTGTGGTGCAATACCCGAGGAAAGCAAACGGTAGCTTCTCATTCCATTATTTGTAATTGTCTACCATTTTCCTCAATATCATTTTGATGTTCTTGTTGGCGGCTTCTACGACTCCATTCATTTGCGGCATGTATGTTGTAGAGTTATGATGCTTGATCTTGAATGTTTCACACATGGATTTCATCAAGTCACTGTTGAGATTGGCGGCATTGTCAGTAATGATTGACTCAGGTACTCCAAATCGATAAACGACGCGGTCCCGTACAAAATATGCTACGTCCTTCTTAGTTACAGCCTTATAGGAGGCGACTTCAACCCATTTTGTGAAGTAATCTATAGCCACCAGAATGAACCTATGCATGTTTGAAGCAGCGGGTTCAATTAGTCTGATGACATCCATACCCCAAGAAGAGAAAGGCCAAGGCAAACTCATTGCATTGAGTTCGTTGGGCGTCACTCGTATCATATCAGCATGTATCTAGCATTGGTGACACTTTTAAACATATTCATTCTATTTCCGTAGTCATCCAGAAATACCCTGCTCTTAATATCTTCTTGTCCAAAACGAAATCATTCATGTGAGGTCCGCAAGTTCCGGCATGTATTTTCTCAAGCAATCTGGATGCTTCCTTGGCATCGACACATCACAACAATCCCAAATCAAGAGTCCTTTTATACATAATTTCTCCGCTTTGAAAGAAATGGTTGGCCAATCTTTGAAGCATGCGCTTCTAAGTGTGCGTAGTGTGTTCTGGATATTCTCCGTGTAAGTTTCTTAAGCTCCTCTGCCATGTTTTTAATGAGCAGGTCCTTTTCAATCGATTCAGATATGTATAGGGTTTGCTGCGGGGTATGGGGTAAGATTTTCATATATATCGGGTTGCTTTGATGAGTTGCAGGAACTTGGGTATATGGATGGTCGTTGGTCTAGTTTTGGGGATCAAGAGTAGGTTGCGGTGCATTTTGAGGGGTATGATAGTAGTGGTTTACGGGTATTGAGTTGGATAATGGTAATGTTGTTGAGGGATTGGCACTTGTGGCAGGTTAAAGTTCTGTGGGGGTGCGAGATTATGATACTGGTGTGGTGCGGGAGGATTTGGTGGCGGATTTTGGTTTTGTGGGTTTTGTGGGGGAGTTTGGTTCTGGGTAGTCAGGTTTTGTTAGTTGATGTCGGGAACATTGAGAGTGAGGGAGAGGTTTGCCATATTTCGGATATGCTCAAACTCGCCCTGTAGTTCCAGGATTTTCTGCTCCAAAGGTAAGACCAACTCGTTCTGCCCCAGAGTACTTCTGCCATCTGAAGTTTCAACATTTTCTGCCATGGTAGCATTGTCTTTCCTGATGCTTAAATCATTCATCTTCTCTTTTCCCTTGCTTTTGCCTTTCGGGTCGCTAGGTGGCGGAGGAGGTGGAAGACCTTTGGATCTAGTGTGGTATGTTGACGATGCCAGTATACACGAACCAACCTTTGGGAATGGGAATAATCAAAATAAAAAAGAAAAAGTAAAAGGTAACCAAGTTAGTAAGGTGAAAATAAAAGAATGTTTGCAGTATTTAAACATGTTTCACAAAGTCATGCAATAATTCATGTCCTAATTTTGGGGACCTCATTGTGGCTAAGGTAGGCCTAAGTGACACATAGACTTGGAGAAAATTGATGCCAACTTTCCTTAATTTCATTAATGCGAAAATAGGCCAAAACAAACCTTCACTAAATCTAAAATAATAATAAAGTCACTAATAGCATCAAACCTTATTACATCGAAATCTAAGCTAGAAAGTAGTAAAGAACATTATCTCCTAATCTATTGGGCCCCTGAAGGACCTTCTCCATGCTTGGATCTTTTGATCCCATCAATCAGATTTCCCAGATCGCGCATATCCAACAGTAAGTAAGCTTTTGCTAGATTTAATCCTTCATCGTCGTTTATGCCTTGATAGTCCGGAGTTCTCTTTCTCATCTTCCCTTCTAGCTTCATCAGTCCTTGTTCCAAGTACTCCAATCTTTCTGTTAACTTAGTGGCAATCTTCTGCCATTCCCTTATCGCCTCTATGTTCACTTTGTGTTGCTCCAGATGTTTAGCTTCTGACTCAAACACCCTTTTACGTAGCCTTTTGTACTTAACTTATGCCTCAACTACTTCATCTATGATCCTATTCTTGAGATTGACGTCCCTTGCTACATCGCCTTCCAGCCATGATAGATAGTAGTACATATGACTAGCGTGATACCTGTCTAGCTCGATAGTTTCTCCTTCCACAACGATCTTTTGGTTCCACATATGTTGCGCCTCGATTTTGAATGGAATAATGTCTCCCTTGAAATCTGCTTTGTACTGGACCATGTTGGAAACCCGAGGTATGACTTGTTTCCTTCCAGTTTGTTTCATTACCCTTATAGGAGTGTAAGGATAGATGCCTCGCAACCCGATCAGTACCAAATGAGTAGTCCCCCTTGACCTGATGATGAACTCACTACTAGGAAACCATTCAAACATCCAATGTACCTGCTCGCCTGTCAGATTGCTGAAGAAACGCACCCAACTTACAGCAATTCCAGGCAGTTCAGACCTGTTCGTAATAAACATCATTTTATTTGGGTGATGGTTGGCTATGTAGTCATTCAGTGGCCTTCGCAGAAGCTCTTGACGGTACTCTCCTCTCTGAAAGTGTTCTAGCAGCCAGACTTGTAGCAATAGATTACAACCCCTAAAGTGTCCAAGTCCTTGCTTGCACCGATCTAGAGTGCGGTACATCTTAGCTAAGATCATAGGGATGATGGTATAAGTTTGTCCCTCGATACCATCCATCAAGGTCCTTGCGACCATGGCTAAGAGAATATGAATCCTTCCTCCTTTCATTGGAAATATCAACAAACCCAAGAAGCAGACAACGAACACATAAACGCCGCGGTGCACCTAACCCAAGGAAGTAATGGCGAGTTCATCATGGTGAAGATGATATGATTTGCTATGCCCATAACGCTCATAAATAAATTCAAAAGGGATGTATGATTTTGTTAGACAGAGCAGTTCATCATTCTTCTTAAAACCCTACATTTTTAGAAAATCGCGAGGAGTGCGATTATCTGGTACCAGTAATCTCGGACTATCCCATGGTAACTTGGTGAATCCTCCTATTTCTTCTAAGAGATGAGTCATTTCTATATTTCTAAATCAAAAAATAACTCTTTTCTCATCCCAGAACATGATAGCGGCCTCAAACAATTCCCTACTTGGTCGAATGTTCATCAAAGATGGTAGGTCACCAAGTATTCTCCTCACATGATTTTTGTCACAAGGTGCAAGGCCTTTCCACCAATCAAGTAGCAAAGGTGGGATGTTTTGGACCATACCAAACCTGGGGATTTCGTGCTTCATTTTCTGCAGACAAACAAAGGTTAGCCTTTTCCCCCTCTCGATTTGGACTACTTACGCAATAATGATCAACAAGTTGGCACATTTCTCCAAGTAATGCACATAATATGGTAGTGTCCATTGGGATTGTGGAAATCCCGTCGAACTTTGGACAAGGTTCATCTTAGCGGGTTGTTACGTTAACAACTCTTCAACCCGTACTAAGTTTAGCATGATGCATGTACATTTCAAATTGGAGTAGGGTTTCTAGAAGGGTGTAGACTGGTACTCCCAAGTGGATAACTTGAGAGGGAAAGGCAAGGGACCATCGACTGCACCGTTGATCGACTATTCTACCGCAAATAAGCCTTTTCGATTTAAAAAGGGTGATTTCAGGAAAGCGCGAACACTCATCAAGCCCTGCTATATTGATAATGGGCACGAGTGGAGTATGATGCGGAGCATGCTTTATGCAGGAATAATAACACATTGCCATGTATTTGCACAATAAAAGTACGTAAAAGCAGTAAATAAAATAGCAAAGTAAACAGGAAAAGAAGAGAAAAGAAAAGAAAGACAAAAGAAAGAAGTCAGTTTAGTCCATGAAAATGTGGGAGAACGTAACAAAACAGGTAGGGAAATAGGGATGAGAGAGTCATAATATAGTAGTCTTAGACAAGACAAAAGAGATGGAGAGAGGTCATACATGTCATAGCAATTTAAAACAAATATAGGAGAATGAGGGAAGGGATGTGCACGTCATAGTAGTTTAAAGCAAATAAAAGTCAATAAGGGAAGGGATGTGCATGTAATAGCAGTTTAAATCAAATAAGAGAAAGTAATACACATAAGTCTAGTTCATTATGGTAAAAGCCTAAGTTTCCCCAACAGAGTCGCCATGTTGTCGCACTCCATTTTCTCGCGAAAGCGGGTTTTGACGTGTGACAACTCTTTTAAAATGAGGTATTAAAAGAGAAGAGTTGCCACCTAATGATATTTGAGGTGCGTTAGGGTACCTATATGCAAATAACTCTATTTTAACTAGTACGCGCTACCAAAGGTCGGGTAAGGACTTAAATTACCTCAAAGAGAAGGTGTTAGGCACTCTTCGAGGTCCACAGCTCTGGGTACCGACCGAACGTTAGACTATGTGGATGATGTAATCAAGCTAGGTGATCAAACAAATAGAAGGGAAATTCAGAAGTTGCGGGGTCTTATTAAAACACATGAGAACCGGCATAAATCTTGATAGCTACGCTGAACAAGTATGTAAAGAGAAGGGGGGGTCCTAAGTTTTTTTAGCCTAAAGGATCACCCCGTGTAACATAAATAATACTTCGCAAATCCTTTAAGCTGGGAGTTGCTCATATTATTCAGTAGGCACAGACTATCATCTCATGCTGCCCGATTACTATGTTGAAGTTGTTACTTAAAGGCGCTCTAATTCAGTTCTAAATTGTATCCTATGCGTGCACTACCCGTCCCATGCCTATACTCCAAGAGTCTTTAGACCTACTATGAGGTGGTTCTAGACTCAACTTAAGTATCTCAAAAATGAGGAAGCTAGGCGACATTCAAAACAGACAGGACTTCACGTAAAGACAATTAAGGGCCCAAGTTAGCCTCCACACATAAACAACCAATGCACACAGGCAGAATAGGCAGTAGATAATTTCAGAATTAAGATTAGAGTCCTATGGGCATGATTTCTAGGTGATCGTATATGCAACGTTATTGTTCTCTCTAAATGGTTTAGGCGAGGAGGTAGTAAAATGTTTGCAAACTCAGAATTATTAGCGCTGACTTTATAAATATGCGTCTTAATTAGGTGACATTGTTGTATAGGCATGATTTCTAATAGTTGCATAATTAAGTAATGAAGGAGCTTTGAGAGTTCAACATTAACAACATTGGTCTCATAAATAGCTCTTATGCGAGTGACAACATCCTATAGGAAGGATTTCTAACAATTGACAATTGGACTTGATTTTTATAACACTTTATTCTTATAGACAAGTCATCTAGGCGGGGAAATGTAATGAGAATGATGAAAGTAGTTGATTAAAAGATTAGAATCCTGCAGTCATGATATCTAGATGAGCAGTACACTAAAGGTAATAGATACGGTTGACCGATTGATTATTTAAAGTCCTATAGGCATGGTATCTAGGTTAACAAAGCATATGTTATACATCCTATAGGCATGTTATCTAAATGCACAGTAGTAACATAGAAACGAGTAAATAAAATACTATCATGTTTGAACAGTGTACAAGTGAGGTGTGTATGATTCCTATAGACATGATTTCTATTGATGTGTACAAAAATAAATCAAGTTGGATTGCACATAAAGCACGTAGACCCTATAGGTATGTTTTCTACCCTATCATGCAAATATTGGAACATCCCAGCCCTTTTTCATTAATCTCCCCTATTATTCATTATTACAAATTTTTACAGGCCCAGATAATGAGTACAAGTACAAACATTACATAAAGGAACAACTGCAGGCCTGGGAATAGGCCCTAAACAAAATAACCTAGTATTGACTGGGTCTTCAACATGCTTTCTTTCACACGATTAGCAGGCCCAAATCCAAATGCCATTCAAACAGGATAGTATGTCCATCATGAACTCATGTCAATCCCAATAATTACGGATTGACCACTTGAACCAATTAGTGAACCACACTTGAAAATCAATTAAACAACCCTGAAGTGATGCCTCATAGGGACAAGATTATATGACACTTAACAAAAGTTGTCTAAACACATTGGCATTTCAGAAAATAAGAGTGACAGTATTGATTAGGAATAAAGCATGATAACTAGGAGAATCAACAGGTCTTAATCTTCAACAAGGGGGTTTTGCACATAAGGCAACGTAAGTTCATGCATGAGCCGTTATTTAACAAAGAATGGGAGTGACATGCTGAACATAGTCAAACATTAGAAAACCTTATAGGCCTATTTACTTAGGGCAAACACATACAATGCCAAGCTTCAGAAATCAAGCTTAAGGCATGATAATAGAATGTCTAACATGAGAGCCCAGTGAGGATTGCGTAGCAGAACAAATTCATGAGCAAATACTTAATTGAATGTGAGATAACTTTAACATGCTAAGTATCAGTCGATACAAGGAGGACTTATGGTAAACAAGTGACATGTCAATTTCAGATTAACAGAACATGCAAGCATCAAACTTTGTACTAGTTGGCCACACACAGGAGAAAAGGTCATGCATGAGGTTTATCTTAAGGTCTCAAAACAATACTGAAGAACACGGGATTGCATAAATCAAAGCATACATTAGAACTTAAATGGAAAACATGCCTTAGCTAATCAGTACAACCTTAGGAACTTAGCAGGTTGGACAGGAATGACTCTACAAGGTCTGAAACACTTGCATTGATTTATCACAAATATACAGGACAAGGCAAGGAACATGCACTAGTTTACAAGTAGCGGGGAAAGCCTGTTTGGTCTAATAACATAATCAGGAGTTAACTCTAGAAAAGTATTAAGTTGCACATAAATGACTCAACAAGAATTGGAACAGGTTCTGGGCATAACTCATCTCATCACAAGAGCACAGAATAAGGCAAGAAGCTAAACTCAGAACAAGCAACAATGATAAGAATTCGAGTACACACATTAGAGCAAACATGCTTAAGAAAACAGAATCAAGGCAACAAATAGGAAATTTTGATTACTAAAAAGTATAGAGCCTCAAGAAGAGCTTCAGAGCATATAATAGCATGTTGGGTCAAAAAAATAAAACCTTAGAGACATAAACATGCAGAGCAGGAACTCAAACAAGAAGAGAATGAAATTGCAAAGGTCATAGGTACTTACCAGTTACAGATTAGTGAACAAGTGAACAAGAAGAATAATTTCAGCAACACTCCAAAGTCAATAGCAAAATGAACCGTAGAACTCAGGAATCTCAGTGCCTCAAAGTTTCCAAGGGTTTCAATTGAACCCCGGGCAGTTCTCACACTGAGAAAGGTCTGATAATCGAATTCTGGTGGCCTTGGCTTTCAGTCGGCCAAGATATTGAGCCTCAAAGTAGTATAAGACAAGCGAGAATAAGAGAATAGTAGTAATTTTAGTGATTAAGGTCTGTCCAAAGAAAATCAGGGGATGGGGTTTATATAGAGGTGATAACAAGTAAACAAAAAATGGAAAAAGATGAATCACGCAGAATAAGGAAAGAAAATCATTCATATAGAATAAGGAAAATAAAATCAATCATACAGAATAAGGAAAAGACAACATGCAAAATGATTTCAAATCGGAATTAGGGCAACGAGTAAGGAAAACCCTAATTAAGCCGGACTTGATGGAAATGTACCCAAATCGGAGACATACTCCGTGTCCTTTGATTTACTTAGCCGGTATCCCACAAGATCTTCAAGGTCGAGCCCATTTGGACCCGATTTATACGAAATACACCTTCCATGTATGGAACGACACTTAGTATTACCATATTAGAGTGGTAAGAATTTAGAAAAAGTAAGAAGATCTCTGGTTCGAAGGAAAAATGCAGAGGTAAAAGGATGAGAAGATTCTGGTCGCTACAGTTTAGGTCTGAGAGATCAGAGGAATAGAGAGGTAGAGGCGCCTGAAGTGGGGAAATGGGATTAGGGTTTGGGTGAGGCGATATAAGGAAAGGTGAGGATTTATTATGGGTCGTTGATCATTTGAGATCAACGGGCAGGATTAAAGGGAAACAGGGCGGGTCGTTTAAACAGGTCGCGACCGGGTGTATTAAAAGGGTTGTCTGGTTTGGGTTTGGGGTTATTGGGCTAGGTTTTGAGTCCAAATTTAACTCAAAAATTAGGCCAAAGTTTTAAATACACGAAAATTATAAAAATAATTTATATGAAGTAATTAACAAAATGATAAAAATATTATTTGGGTAGTAAGACGATTGAAAATAATAATTTAACATTATAAAAATATAAAAATTCTATTTGGGCACAAATAATATAATAAAAATGTAATTATGCACATCATATAGGCTATTATTGCGAAGTTGTATAAATAGCTCAAAAATACAAATATAATTATATGAAAAATGAGGTAAAATATTATGAAACATATATGTGGATTCAAATAATAAATTTGGATGATTAAGGCATCACAAAATAATTTAAAAGGATAATTAATACATATTCAAGTAATTTAAATGCAAGAAAATTAATTTTAAAGCTTTAAAAATTATAGAAATTATAGAAAATACTTGTATAGCTCTTGTAAATTAAGTAATAATACAAAATGATATTTTGAAAGTATATACACTATTTTAAAAATATAAGGAAAAAATCGGGTATCAACAATAGGCCCATCGCGCCTAAAGAAGCACTGAGGTTATCGGAATACAACTTTAATGTCGATGTTGCCGCCATTGTATGAGCTATCGGACGCATCAAAGATACCAAATGACCTTGACCTCTACATTCCGATCCAACCCAAAGGGATCCTAACCAAATATGTAAATATCACGACACTCACGGTCACAGAATGGAGGATTGCCGACAGTTGAGAGAGGAAGTAGCCCGACTATTCAACAACGGGCATCTTCGAGAATTCCTGAGAGACTGAGCCAAGAATCATTTCAGGAATAGGGATTCTAACAAACAGACCGAACAAGAAGAAGCTCAACATGTCATTAACATGATCATTGGTGGGGTCGATGTCCCTCAGGGGCGGATGTTGAAACGCACCAAAGTGTCCATCACGAGGGAGAAATGAACTCGAGATTACATACCGGAAGGAACCTTGTCTTTCAACGACGAGGACGCGGAAGGGATCGTGTAGCCCCACAATGATGCACTGGTAATATCTATACTCGTAAATAAAATTCGAGTTAAACGTGTGTTAATTTATCTAGGTAGCTCGGCCAACATCATGCAATCGAGGGTCGTGGAGCAGCTCGGTCTACAAGATCAAATCGTGCCTGCAGTCCGAGTTCTAAACGGATTCAACATGGCATGTGAAACCACTAAGGGTGAGATAACATTATCAGTGAACACCGCCGGGACCATCCAAGAAGTTAAGTTTTATGTAATCGAAGGAGACATGAGGTACAACGCTTTATTCGGAAGGCCATGGATCCACAACATGAGGCCAGTACCCTCAACTCTGCACCAAATGTTAAAATTCCCAACACCGGGCTGAATTAAAACAATCTATGGAGAACAGCCAACCGCAAAGGAGATGTTTGCAGTTGAAGAAGCGATTCTGATATCCGCACTTGCAACGACAAAAGGGCCGAGTTTGGCCACAAACCCAGAAACCAAATAGCAATTACTGACACCAGCTCTGACCCAACCGAAGAAACAGGGGACTGATGAAGACGATGATTATGATTATAGGGTACCTAGTTCTTTTATAGCCCCCGATGATTCCGATGCCACTAAATCAACGGTCAAGGAGCTGGAACATGCCATATTAGTCGAGCACCTAACCGATCGAAAGGTATACCTGGGCACGGGGTTAAGTCCCGAGCTCAGGAAAAAACTCATTCAGTTTCTTATAGCTAACATAGATTGTTTCGCTTGGTCCCACCTTGACATGACAGGTGTGCCGCCGGAAATAACCACTCATAAGCTAAGCCTGGACCCGAAATCCCATCCGGTGAAGCAGAAGAAGAGACCCTAGTCCGAGATCAAACATGTTTTCATCAAGGACGAGGTATCTAAACTCCTTAAAATAGGTTCCATTCGGGAAGTTAAATACCCGGAATGGTTAGCGAACGTAGTGGTAGTCCTTAAAAAAGGGAATAAATTAAGAATGTGTGTAGACTATAATGATGTTAATAAGGCATGTACCAAGGACTCTTTCCCTTTGCCCAACATCGATCGCATGATTGATGCCACAACCACCCACGAGAGTCTCAGTTTTCTCATTGCCTACTCCGGGTACAACCAAATATGAATGGACCCGGGTGACCAGGAAAAAAACTCCTTCATCACTAAATACGGCACCTACTGCTATAACGGGATGCCATTCGGGTTAAAAAATGTCGGTGCCACTTACCAACGCTTAGTAAATCGGATGTTCAAGGAACAAATAGGAAAATCAATGGAAGTTTATATTGAAAATATGTTGGTTAAGTCCCCGCGAGCAGAGAACCATTTAAAATATTTGCAAGAAACCTTCAGCATATTGAAGAAATACAATATGAAGCTGAACCCGGAGAAATGTGTGTTTGGAGTTAGGTCGGGTAAATTCCTCAGATTCATGATATCCAACTGGGGAATCGAGATCAACCTCAAAAAGATCAAAGCCATCAAAGATATCACGGTTGTGGACAACGTGAAGGTTGTGCAAAGATTAACTGGGCGCATAGCCGCACTGGGGCGATTAATATCGAGGTCCTCCGACAAGAGCCACCGGTTCTTCATACTATTGAAGAAGAAGAAGAACTTCTCATGGACCCCGGAGTGCCAACGGGCCTTGGAGGAACTCAAGCAATATCTATCGAGCCCACCGCTGCTCCACATGCCGAAGACAGACGAACTTCTATATTTGTACTTGGTAGTATCAGAGATAGAGATAAGTGGAGTCCTGGTCCGAGAAGAGCAAGGTACGCAATTTCCAATTTAATATGTTAGCAGGACCTTGGGTGAGGCCAAAACTAGGTATCCTCACCTAGAAAAGTTGGCGCTCGCTTTGGTAAGCGCCTCTAGAAAGCTAAAACCATACTTCCAGTGTCACCCCATATGTGTCGTGACTACCTACCCATTGAGGAATGTTCTACATAAGCCCAAGCTTTCAGGCCTGTTGGCCAAATGGGTCATTGAAATCAGTGGGTACGATATTGAATATTGACCCCAGACCGCCATTAAGTCTCACAATTTTACTGACTTTACATCGGCCCTAATACCCAAGGCCAAAAGAGAGTTATTAATCAACTCAGGAACCTCCTCGGGGATCTGGACCCTCTTTACGGATGGCGCCTCTAAAGCAAAAGGATCCAGACTTGGCATCGTATTGAAGCCACCAATAGGCAATGCAGTTAGACAATCTATTAGGACTGTGAAATTGACTAACAATAAGGCCGAATATGAGGCCATGATTGCAGGTCTCGAACTAGCCAAAAGCTTGGGGTAGAGGTAATTGAAGCCAAGCGTGACTCCCTCCTTGTGGTAAACCAAGTTAGTGGGACGTTCGAGGTTAGAGAATAACGAATGCAAAGGTACCTGGATAAATTGCAGGTAACATTACATCGATTCAAAGAATGGACTTTGCAACACGTACCTTGGGATCAAAACAACGAGGCTGATGCCCTCGCTAACCTAGGGTCATTAGTCGAGGACGACGAGTTCAACTGGGGGCGGTCGTAAACCTTATGAGATCGGTAGTGGAATAAGGTTATGTCGAGATTAACTCAATGAGCGTAACTTGGGACTGGAGAAATAAATATATAGAATACCTGAAGACCAGAAATCTGCCATTGGATCCAAAGGAATCGAGGGCCCTACGTACAAAGGCAACTCGGTTTAGCCTGTCCGAAGATGGAACCCTATTCATAAAAACATTCGATGGCCCACTTGCGATATGTCTAGAACCAGGGGACACCGAGTACGTTTTGAGGGAAATCCACAAAGGCACATGTGGAAATCATTCAGGCGCCGAATCTTTGGTTCGAAAAGTGATCAGAGTCGGCTACTACTGGATCGATATGGAAAAGGATGCGAAGGAGTTCGTACGAAAATATGATGAATGTCAAAGAATGATTCATCAGCCGGGGAGCTGTTGCATTCGGTTTTGTCACCATGTTCGTTCATGAAGTGTGGAATGGATATCGTTGGCCCCTTCTGTGGGCACCCGGTAAGGCTCAATTTATATTGTTTATGACTGACTATTTTTGTAAGTGGGTGGAAGCCCAAGAATACGAAAAGGTCAGGGAGAAAGAAGTCATTGATTTCATTTGGGACCACATGATATGCCGGTTTGGAATACCGGCCGAGATCATGTGCGACAATGGGAAACAATTTATTGGCAGCAAAGTTAGCAAGTTTCTAGAAGATCATAAGATCAAAAGGATCCTATCAACACCCAACCACCCTAGTGGGAACGGATAAACGGAATCGACCAACAAAACCATACTCCAAAACCTCAAGAAGAAACTGACCGACGCCAAAGGAAAATGGAAGGAAATCCTTCCCGAAATCTTTTGGGCATACCGTACGACCTCGAAGTCCAGTACCGGGGCCACCCCATTCTCACTGATTTATGACGTCGAAGCTCTAATAACAGTCGAAGAACAAAGTCTCAGAATCTGATATGTATCCAATGAATCGAACGACAAGGCTATGAACACGAGCCTAGATCTATTATATGAAAGGCGCAAAGCAGCCGTTGTCTGGTTGACTGGCAAAAAATAGCGGATCGAGAGATATTACAATCGAAGGTCCAACCTTCGACACTTCAATATCGGGGACTTAGTATTAAGGAAGGTCACACTAAATACCCAAAAACCAAATGAAGGAAAGCTAGGGTCGAACTGGGAAGGACCTTATCAAATTATCAAGATCACCGGTAAAGAATCGTACAAGCTAGGAACAATGAACGGTGAGCAACTACCGAACAACTGGAACATAACTCACTTGAAGTGATACTACTGTTAAGGTACGATCCCATTCATTTCCTCTTACTTACTTGCATTACGAACTAACACTTGCAGGCAATCATCAAAGAATGATACAATCTTTAAGCCTAAAAGCATGCGTTGCTCTCTTTTTCCCTTGAACCGGTTTTGTCCCAAATGGGTTTTACGGCAAGGTTTTTAATGAGGCAACAGTAAGTTGTGCTAACTTAGAATTGAAGGCCGGTTACAAACTGGTATAGAAAATCACGACAACATTATTCGAGGCCTCTCTACGCTCGGCCCCGAACACTGAGGGGCATCACCCTCAGATAATGACTTTAACAAGGAAGGAAACTTTATGATTGAATGGTCTCGTCTCGATCGATATGATTTACTGTAAGGGCCAAATGGTCAAATGAAATATGCCCGCATAGACTGCTTGATCCCTGGCATAAAACTTGTACACATGTGTAACTATTGCGCACAAGAATAAAAAGAAGTTTCTACCTTGAGGATAAATATCTTGTCCCTTAAGAATTTCTATTTTTTATTTTTTCTCTTAAGGAATTTCCTACATCCGATCCCTTAAAGGTATCGAGCCCAAGGGCCGCCTTTATTCGGGTTCCAACGATCACTCCCAATTGGAGACTTCCATCCAAAAATAAACTCGGACGGCTCGGGCTGAGAAAGCCCGAGGGCACAAGACCTATTAGGAAATGCCCGAACGTTAAAAGCTACGGCCATCCCCACTTGGAAACTGTTATCTTAAGTAAGCTCGGATAACTCGGGGTAACAAGCCCACTGGGCAACACCCGAACTAAAGGCTACGACCATATTAAAATGGCTCGGAGACGTTCGAGACCCGTAACAAAAAAAACAAAGCCTTCAAAATTTCATAACTGGTTCTAAAGGCTACCTTCGGCAAACTATAATCTAAAAAATCATAAGTACTTTGGGGGAAAATGTTTCTTGTCATACCGAACCCCCACGATGCCTTAAACAAGATAATGTCTAAGGAAAGGCCTGCTCGAACCTCCAAACATGACTTAACTATTTTATGCTAAGGCATTTCAATCTTTGCAAAACATAATGAATAAAGCAAAGGAAAGCGAAATTCTTAAATCGTCGAAGGGAAAAACAAGCCTTGTATATTATATACACTCTTTACAAAGGCCAGATGGCCTTAACAAAAATACAAAAGTACACACGTAAAAAAAAAAGCAAAATTTTTTACAAAGGCATCTAAATAGCCTGGTCTTCTACACCCCCGAGTCCATCGGAACCCTCAGAGTCTTCTTCTTCTTCTTCTTCTTCGGGGTAGGCCAACTTCTTGGCCTCGGCCTTGAGCCCCTTAACAGTTTCGATCTTGGCCGATAAGTCGAAACCCCGAGCATGATTCTCCTCAAGGGCCTCTCATCGCTACTGTCGCTTCTCATAATCAACAATGTCCTTTAAGCGATCCTATTCCGCCTCGGCATCGGCCTTATATTGAGCCACCATCTCGTCGGCTTTAACCACCGCGGCCGCAAACTTGGTCGTTTCAAGTTCCTTGGCCATAATTTTTCGATCAGAGACAACCGAACTTAGCAGAAACTGGAGCTCTTCAACTTTTTTAGCATGCACCTCGACCTTTTCCTTTGCTACTCGAAGCTGGACCTCGACCGAAGTCAGTTGCGCCCGAGCAGCCTCTTTTTCAAGGCCATATGATCCATCCTGCCCCTCCATTCGTCGGTATTGGCCTTCACAACATCCATCTCAGCTCGCAGTTGATCGATCTGATCGATTTTTTGTTGGACCTGCGGATTCCGACCGTTAGTCACCGAGCTTAGCTCTTCGTCACTAACCTTAAATATTTTTTTCTGCTAGACCAAGTCGATATGTTCCTTTCGAGACACCTCCAACTCAGCTCGAAGGCTCTTAACCTCCCCCTCGTGTTGTTCACTAAGAAGTTTTACATATCTCTCTTCTCAGTAAGCTCTTTGGCTTCATCCTCGAGGAGACTCAGCTCTTCTCGATATCGGAGGAAGGTCTCGTGGTGAAGCACCGAGGCCTGCGAATACAAGAAAAATATTAAGATCATTAAGCAACAAAAGCTGGCAAATGAAAAGGTTTAGTAACACCTTACCTGATTCAATGTCTGTTGTGCTTCATTGAACAAGTATGGAGATTCCACCTCGTTCATCTTTAACTGGTCTTCTTCAGTCACCAGGCACTGAAGGTAACTAGCTACCCCAACAGGCACGGAAAGGACCCAGGAGTCCTCCAAAATAGAGATAATGATCAACCGCTTCTGACCGGGATCGATACTCGGGGCAGGGAATCGGTTGACCAATCTCGGACTCGAGCTAGACCCACTTGTCCCCGAGGGCGAACTTCTTCTTGGTAATTCTAAATCACCCAATCCGATGACATCCTCTGTGGCAATAGAGTCCACGCCATCATATAAGCTTTGGAGGGGATCGTTCGCTCCTTGGACCCCCTCATTTGAACGCTCCTTCGCCGTTTGAGCTTCACCGAACATTTAATCCATGAACGAAGGAGATCCCACTATATCGGCGACACCGGGTGGAGTAGAACTGACGTCTTAAGGGTTCTTGACCCTCACTGATGCATCGACCTTTTGAGTTTGGGATGGATTGGCCTCTATCGTCCCCCCTTAAGTTGATGCCCGTTCTTCAAGGACCGATGGCTCCCGGACCACTAAAATTTCCCCATCTTCATACTCGTCCCTGAGCCGGTAGAGGGAATCCAAATCAAGTATTCAGGAGATGGAGGTTTCTTTTGGCTTGTAGATAAGACTCCTTTTTGGTTTCTTTTTCTCCGAGCTCGGAGAACTCAGAGCCCTTTTTTCTTCTTCTATTCACCCTGTTTCGGAGCAGGGGACTCAGTGGGGAAATCATCACTACCAGATGGGGGCCTCATTTGGACATCCTTGAGTAAACTTGCAAAAAGATATGTAACAAGTAAGGACTTAACCATGCAAAGGGGGAAACCAAATATCACTTATGAAAGAGATCTCACTGTGCGAACGGGCCTCCAATCGGCCCTTTGAAAGCTCGCGCCACGAGCACTGGGCATAAGGCCTTTACGATACAATACCCTCGACCCACTCCTTGAGTCGAGGAATTGCGTTCAGGATCCGAGCAACAACTGCACCATCACATAACACCGATAAGAAGGAAGAAAAAGGGCGATAAATAAAACCTTGGAAGCAAAATTATATACTTACGTCTCATGTTCCACTTCTCAGGGAACAGCATGTGCTCGGTCGGAATCAAGTCTGAGGTCCTCACTCGGATGAAATGGCCTAGCCAACCTCGATCCCTATCTTCATTGATACTCGAGAACGCGGCTTTACTGGCTTGACGAGCGAGCTTGATCAGCCCTCCCCCCCAGTAGAGTCGGGGATTGTATAAGCGCATAAGGTGGCCGATCGTGAAAGGGCACCCTTCAATCTTGCTTACAAAGAAGCGGAGTAGGATTACGATCCTCCAGAGAGAAGGGTGAATTTGATCGAGGATTACCTAGTATATTTTGCAAAAGTCGACGATAACCGGGTCCAAGGGGCCCAAAGTGAAGGGATAAGTGTAAACACTTAAAACTCCCTTGACGTGGATGGTGATGGCTTCGCCAGGTTTGGGAACCACCACATGTTTGTCAACCCAGTTACAATCCTTCTTGACTTCGGAAAGAATATCCTCGGTGATCGAGCAGATGTACCTCTAGACCTCCTCACACTGGCCTGGTATGGAGGAGGGATTTTCGACTTTAAAGTCAGCATTGACCGGGCATCCCCCCGGAATGAACATTTTTAGAGGAGTTTCCGGTGCTAGTTCCTCGACAACAGTATGTGAAGCGGTCTCTTCGATAGCCGTCCGTGAGGTAGAAGGATTTTATTTTTGGGGAACGGTTTTGGAAGCTTTTGCCATTTCTTTATAGAGAGGAAATAAGGAAAAAGAGGAAGTTAAAAGGGTACACTCGGTGGTTTGAGAAAAAGTCGAATGAGAGTTCTTATAAAAGATCTCAAAGTAACCAGAATATAAGTACTTGGAAGTATTGAAATTTCTTAGGAACGAGGGCAGGAGGTTTGAGTGTAAAGTTTGAACGAACAAATGATGGGGTATTTATAGTTTTCCAATGACGGTTCATATCTAGGAGTGGTTGACCAGCAACTGACAAGCATTTAATGTCATTAAGACTTGACTGACGAGACATTTCGATTGTTTTGTCGTTTCTGTTGTGTGATATCGAAGAAAGAATCGAAAGCTCATGTCGTTTCTCGTCGTCTACTCTCCGAAAAACGAGGGGACTATCTGTGTATGGTCAAAATCGAGATCTCCTACGACATGACAGGTTAGGAACATGACAACCAAAGACTGAAGATCGACCCCGAGTCCCACTGAGCTAGAACCCGGGGTCATAGCGCCTGCCTTCGAGAACATTGAATACGGATTCCCGGAGTCGACCTTAGCCCCGATCGAGCTCGAAAAAAAGTTGTTAGCATAACCAACAGAAGACCAAAATATCCGCGACCGGTCAAATATTACGGCGGGAATCTCGGCACGTATCAATAAGGAACTGGCAATCAGTAAATCAAGAGATATTTTACCTTTTATAGAATTGTACCTAAAGTAGGACTCCTCTTCTATATGAAGGGGGTGTGATAATTCATTGAACACATGGTAACACGCATTCCAAAGTAATATATCATTATTTAAACTTTTGTTCTTCTGTATCCTGACACCGATCGAAGCGTACCTGATTCGAGGGTGATTAACCCCCAAGGCTAAGATCGTTCAATTAGTGTGGTTTGCATTTACTTTATCATTATTTATTTTAATTGCAATCTAATTTATCATTTTGTGTCAAGTTAGTCCACGTATCCTTTAAACCACTTACAAATTCAATTGTTATCCTATTTTGAGGATAAATGGATTTCGAATTTTAAAAAAAAATGAATTAATTGTCATGTAAATCGCACCTTTTTATAGTGTGACATATAGCTTAGTTTCTTTTGAAGTTTAGATATCGCTTTTGCATGGTTTGTTTCTCATGATAAAGCTTATTATAGTATCCTAGTTAATAGATAATATACTGAATATAATAAGCTTTATCATTTCCATTTTTAACTGAAAGCAAGTGATCAAATTCAAAATGCATATAGATTGATCTTTGCTTATCAGGAAAATATACGGGATATCTACACAAAAGTTAATCACATTAATGAAAACACTTACTACTAGGCCAATAAATGCACAACACTCAGAGAGTATAAATGATACGATACATAATTAAGAGTCACTAAAAACTAGTTTAAAACGACAATAAAGAAAAAACAAATGCCACCCAGCATAAAATTAGTAAAATATTAGAATCCGCAAGATCAGTTGGATGGAGGAGGTGAAAGTGTCGGAATGGTTGGAAGATTGGGAATGCTTGGAATTGAAGGCATATTGGGAATAGGATTCATAGCAGGCATTGGTGGCAGAGTCATCTTCGGAACAGCGGGCAACGTAGGCAAAGAAGGCAATGGTGTTGTTGTTGGAAGTGTTGGCAATGGCGGCAATGTGGCTGTTGTTGGCAAGTTGGGAATTTTAGGCAACTGCGGCATTGTTGGTTGAGGCAATGACGGGATTGTAGGCAAGTTGGGAAGTTGCAGTAGGTTGCGAGCAGCATGTGTTGTAGTGATGCTTAAGGACAATAATGCTATGATCAAGAAAAGGATTGAGCAGTTGCTGAAGGAAGCCATTGTTTCAAGGAAATGAAGTTAATAATAGAAGTTGAAAGTTTTGTTTAATTTGAGTGTGAGTTTGATCATTTACTAAAGGGGTATGTATATATAGGGAAAGTTGTTGAAAAACTAGCAGGATTGTATGTGTTGTTTGGTGTGGAAACATGAGAACTCTCTCTTGTTAGTTCACCTTCCTAAATGTTGATTTGAGGATTCACAAACTTTTTAAGTCAATAATATTCTGGAAGTAGTTATACATAGATGAAGTTCGGATCAACCATATTTAATATAAAATGGCACAAAGTATTTTTTTATTCATACAAGAAAAATATTCTATACTATATTGGTTTGAATTTTATAGAATTATGATGTCAATGTCCTCTGTTTTATAAATCATTCAAAAATCCAAAAACTTCAAGGATCAGTTTTACATGCGGATAACTTGTCCAAATAAATTCATGGATAATAGTTTTGATGCTTATGTGCACCACAAATACCTCCGAAGGGAAAAACAAATTGCGTCTTTATGTTCTTAAACACAAAATCTTTTATATCTTCACATAGAATTAGCAGAATAGAATTCAAATTAAATACAAATCGAATTAAATTGTCATGTAAATCGCACCTTTTTGTAATGTGACATTAGCTCAGTTTCTTTTGAAGTTTAGATATCGCTTTTGCATGTTTGTTTCTCATGAATACTTTTTTTCTTTTCTGTGACGCGTTTGATAATTCTATATTTCTCATTTTCTGATTTGTTTACATACTATTTTTATATGTCAACAAAATTAATTTTCGATGTATACATTATTAGACAATAAATTTGCGTCAAGAAAATAAAATCAAGACCAAAAAATATTGTAAAAATCGTAGTATTTTATTTCAAATAGTTTGAGTGTTACAATCTCTATGATTCCTCTGATTCTTCTTTGCCAATATAAATTAAAGGGTCTTTGAACTTGATCTTGAATTTGAATTTGATTTATCCGTCGCGAACGCTTTGATTTTTGCCACGAATTTTATCACGAACAAGTAGCCTTGATCTTGAACGCCTTGTATTTGATTTGACTTCGTTCTTGATCTTGAATACTTGAAATTTGTGTTGAAGTGCTTGAATGCTTGAACACTTGCAGTTTGCAGAGAATTGTGACCTTTGATCCACGAGCTCCCTTGTGTCTTCTTGTTATAACTTCTGGTCCTCTTTCTGAGTTATGAAGATCTCTATTTATAGTTGTAAAAGGGAGGAGTTGTGATGAGAACAAACTCTTTCCGACCAATCAGATTGAAGCGTGACAATGCCGTATTTGATTGGCCAGAACATGTCACTTGTCCACGTGGTATAATTTTATTGGCATTTTAATTTGACTTGGCATGCCTTGTCATTTTGACATGTGACACGATCCTATTGGCTCTTCCGCTTGACTTGGCGTGCCACATCATTTGACACGTGGCACCATATTGGGTCTCTAGGAAGATGACATCTTGGGCTTAATAAACTGAGCTCATCATTCGTAATCCAATTAAATGGGTTAGCCCAACGCATTTGGACCTATTTATTAAATCCATATTTATTAGATTTGAATTATTAATCCAATTATATTAGCCAATAATATTTGTTTGGACCAAAAATATACTTATTTTATAATTAAATCTAAATTTCTTATGAATTTAAATCTAATAAAAATTTATATACTTACAAATGCCCCTGTTTCAAGGCTTGTGTTGTGGGAACTTGTGAAATATCGAACACAAGGCTTGAAGTACGTAAGGACTGTTGAAATTGTCAAAAGTCCCACATTAGTGGATGACAATTTTGAATGAAAATTTCACCCTATAAAAGGAGGCCTAATGTTTAGGATTTAA
>AWOL01S0033615.1:7286-84488 GCA_000715115.1 Nicotiana otophora
CAACTGGCTGAACTACCCCAACTGGCGGGACTACTGGAGCTTGATACTGGGGAGCTATGTTCTCCAGAGCGGGAGTAGTGATAGTTTGTGCTCCTCCCCCAGCCTATGAGATGGCTGGTGCTAATAGAAATGTACCATTCTAGGCCACGCCCTTCATAAGACTTACCAAATGGACTAGAGCATCCTGAAGCACTTGAGTAGCTATGAATCCTTTCGGAAACGTGAACTGGTCCAACCGGTACAGTCTGAACTAGAACCTACTCCTGAAGATCCACCTGAGGTTCTACAACAGGTGCTGCTGCTCGAGCTCTAAACTGAGCTCTACCTCTGCCTCTATTGCGTCCTCTGGCACGACCTCTACCCCTGGTCATAGTTGCCACGTATTGCGTGTTCTCACCATCTGCGAGAGAATAAGAATATAATGGTTCAATCATCGATGATAGAATAAAATCGCACGACAGAGTAAGAAAGAAGTGATATAGTTCCTAAACTTCATAGCTTCTGAAAGATAAGTGCAGACGTCTCCGTATCGATCCTTTAGACTCTACTAAGCCTTCTCGTGACTCGTGAGACCTAGTAACCTAGGGCTCTGATACCAACTTGTCATGATCCAACATTTTCACCTTCGGGACCGTGATGGCACCTAATATTTCACTTGCTAGGCAAGTCAACGTTAGAATAATCTTAGCCATTTTTAAACAAATTAAATTTAATAGAAGTCCATTGCTGATATAAAGTGCGGAAGACTATAACAAACGAATCATCCAAATACATCCTCGAATCTAGTGTCACAAGTGCACGAGCTACTAGAATAATACAAATAAAGGTCTGAATAAAATTCAAGCTGTTTGAAAAATAATACACAGCTAAGATAAGATAGAAAGGGACTTCAGAACTGCAAAGCACTTCAGAACTGCAGACGCTATGTAGTTATACCTCAAGTCTCATATGGGTAGCTGAATAAGATCAAGTGTATGGTACGCCGCTGGGACCAACTCTAAAATCTGCATAAGAAGTGCAGAGTGTAGTATGAGTATAACCAACTCCATGTACTTCGTAAGTGTCGAGCCTAACCTCAACAAAGTAGTAACGACGATATGATAAGACACGTACGTAAATAACATGTACAAGTATATACATATACAAAGCAACAATAATACAATAAATAACAATTTATAATTTGGGGGGAACATGCGAATGGGGATGATATACTAATTTCAGTAGGAGAAGTATCACTTAGTAGGCAATTAATTCCTCAACAATAAAATGAGCAACTGATAATATGGAAATGGCACGGCACCACCCTTCGTGTTTTTACTCTTATTCCTCCCATAATTTGATAAATAAATAATAATAATTCGCACGGCATCACCCTTCGTGCTTTAACTCTCTTTTGGCACGGCATCACCCTTCGTGCTTTTACACTCTCCAAAAATGGCACGGCATCACCCTTCGTGCTTTTACACTCAAAATGACACGACATCACCCTTCGTACTTTTACACATTTTCTCACCATGATAAGGATTATATAAATAATATAAATGGCACGGCATCACCCTTCGTGCTTTTACACTCTTTTTCACCATATTGAACAATAATTAAATCAATAAAAATTTCATGAATAATGATCAAATAATCAATAATAAACTTAAGGATGAATATCTTAATTAAATAAGCGATTATTCAAAATGAAATTAATTCCTCCAGCATGAATTGAATCAACCACAACGCATAAGTACTCGTTACCTCACATATATATTGTACCAACACATTAAATCAAGTAGCAAATAGACAAATAATTTATACTCCCTCAAGTCAAGGTTAACCATGATACTTACTTCGATTTGCAACCAACTCAAGATTCCAATACACCTTTGCCTCGCGAATTCGTGTCCGGAAGCTTCAAATCTAGTCACAAACAATTCAATACACTCAACACGAATCATATGAATTAATTCCATATGAATTTACTAATTTTCCAGATTAAAATCCAAAAATAATTTTTAAAAATCGACAGTGGGACCCACATCTCAAATTCCAGAAAAACTCAAAAAATTCGAACACCCATTCCGATACGAGTTCAACCATACAAAATTATTAAATTCCGATGTCAAATGGACCTTTAAATCTTAGAATTCATTTTTGGAATATTTTATAAAAATTTGATTTTTCTTCCATAAATTCACAGATTCATAATGTAAATGAGTATGGAATCATGAAATATAATCAATATAGGATAAGGAACACTTACCCCAATGTTTTCCTTGAAAAAACATCTCTTGAAAATCGCCTCACCCGAGCTCTTAAAATCCAAAAATTGATAAAAATGGTCAACCCCCGAATTTATATGTTCTGTCCAAGGCTTTTCGCTTCTGCGACCTCGGCCTCAACCCATGTCTGGTCGTTTCTGTGACTTCGGCCTCAGCCCATGTCTGGTCGCGACCTCGGACCATCTTCTCGCTTCTGCGACCTCGTCCTCAACTCATGCCTGGTCGCGACCCCGGACCATCTGCTCGCTTCTATGACCTCGGCCTCAACTCATGCCTGGTCACGACCTCGGCCTCAACCCAAACCTGCGAGCTAAATTCTATAGGTGTGATTGCACCAGAAGGCTAAAATTCCCAGCAGTTGTTTAAGTCCAAATTTTGACCCGTTAGCCATCTGAAACTCACCAGAGGCCCCCGAGACCTCAACCAAATACACCAACAAGTCCTAAAACATCATACGAACTTAGTCGAAACTTCAAATCACATCAAACAACGCTAAAATCACGAATCATGCCCCAATTCAAGCCTAATCAATCTAAGAACTTTCAACTTCTATATTCAACGCCGAAACCTATCAAATCAAGTCCGAATGACCTCAAAATTTTCACACAAGTCATAAATGACATAACTGACCTATTTCTATTTTCAGAATCGGATTCCGACCCTGATATAAAAAAGTCAACTCCCCGGTCAAACTTCCAAACTTAAATTTCTATTTTAGCCATTTCAAGCCTAATTTAACTACGGACCTCCAAATAATTTTTTCGGACATACGCCTAAGTTCAAAGTTACCATACGGACCCACTAGGTCTGTCAAAACACTGATTCAGGTCCGTTTGCTCAAAATATTGACCGAAGTCAACTCAAATGAGTTTTGAAGCACTATTTCATATTTTATCAATTTTGCACATAAAAACTTCAGGAAAATTTTACGGACTGCGCACTCAAGTCTAGGAATGTTAAATAGTGCTTTTAAGGTCTCAGAACACAGAAATGAATATTTAAAATTAAAGATGACATATTGGGTCATCACAATATGTAGAAACCAGAACCTTGCTCTGATACCAATTGTTGCGGTAGATCGTGGGTTAACTAACACACAATCACACACAAAGCAAATAGAGAAAATAAATCAACTCAAGGATTTAACGAGGTTCGGCTAAGCCTAATCCTCGGGGCAGAAGTAGAGAGAGTTTTCCACTATGAATGAGAAGAAAAACACAATACAATCTATAAAATCTCCAACTACGACCCCTATATATAGATACTAAATAGTCTCAAACCTATAAGAGAAAAATTTCCCAATTTTACAAGGACAATAGGTTTTCCTTTCCCAAATCTATTAGGACAATGAGTTTTCCTAAACCTATAGGGATTATGGGTTTCCTAAAAATACAAAAAAATAATTCAAGCCACAAAATAACATAATACATTTTATATGTAGTAACAATTAACTTTAAAGTGACCCTATTTTACCTTATTTATAGCCATACAATATCTATGACTTATTTTAGACAACCAAATTTAAAAGACTTTCTTTTTTTATTAAATTTCGTACTCAATCAAACACAATCACATAGATTAGGACGGAGGTATATGTTACAGAGGTGGTTATTTCTTTCGTTAGTCGTATCATAATAAGATCATATTGTTAAAATATCAGCAACAGGTGACAAAAACACTCTTGATAATTCAGCTTTTTAATTCGATAGGCAAGGTCAATGAATACAATATTGAGATTCTTCATCATCTAATTGCTAAGCTAATTGCTAATAACATATTTAAATATTTGCGAAACTTTAGCTAAACTTTTACTTTTTTCAATGACATGCTTTTATAGTCAGATAAATTTTATTAAGATATGTTAATAATCACTAATATTAAGTCTTTATTTCATTTTCAAATTAACTTCATGCGCAGTTAAAAGCCGTAATATAAAATAAAATGGAACAAATATATTTTTTGGTTTTGTTTTTTTGGAGATCAAAGTAGATAAAGATCAATCATCATCCATTTTATTTTGATATTATTTCTTAATTAAATTTTCCTTTTGAGGGATTTCTCGAGGTAAGCACTTTACATCATTAAGCTAAATCGAGATCGTATAATTAATTAAAGACATTGATTTAGCTAATTATACACGAACATTATAGTCATTGAAAATTTTTCATTCCAAATGATCAAACTTTGCATAAAGTATGAAAAATACTCCCTCCATTGAATGTATTATAGCTTTTGCAAATGGGGACTCACATGACAAAGTAACAAGAAAGTCCAATTTAAAATTGTCAACGTTGGAAGAAATGCAGTGTAATCATTTCAACTTTCTTAAGTCTTACCGGTTATAATTTGGTTTAATTTTCAACTATCGTTTCAAGATAGAATACCAGCAGCCCTTATCCAAGAAAAAAAGGAAATACAAAGGCAGCTCTTTTCACATTGTGATTTCACATCTAATTCACAATCGAATACATTCTTAGGCCTTTTTTACTTTTTAAAGATTAATACGTCTGAATCTGAATACATATCTGAATATTAAAATATGTATTAAGATTAAAATATGTAAATCAAAATATACATATGAATATTAAGATGTGTATTAAGATCTGAATACTAAATGATTAAGATTGTTTGTTTTTATAAAATCTGAATATACAAAATTTATCTTTATTTAAATATAAATAAACTTAAAATTTAAATAAATTACTAATTAATTTAAAATTTTATCAATAATATATGGTAATTGGTGGTGGTGATAGCTAACGGAGATGTCTGTGAGTACCCACTAGAGACGATGGTTGGTAGTGATTTTGATTGATGGTGGTGGTTCTGGGTAGTAGCTAGTGGTAATTGGTAGCGATAACGATTATGGTTGAGGATGGTGATGAGCGGTGATGGTTAATATTGGTGGATGGTGGTGGTGGTTGTGGTTGTGATTGAGGAAGGTGATGGTAGGTAGTGGTAGCTAGTTTATACTGGTGGGCGGTGTTGGCTATGGTTATTGATGGTGATGGGGTGGTTGGTTGTGGCTGTTGAGGTGAGTGAGTGTATGGTTATGGTTGAGGATGGTGGTGGTGAGGGTAGATGTATATAAGAGACAGGTGCAGACGTCTCCGTATCGATCCTTTAGACTCTACTAAGCCTTCTCGTGACTCGTGAGACCTAGTAACCTAGGGCTCTGATACCAACTTGTCATGATCCAACATTTTCACCTTCGGGACCGTGATGGCACCTAATATTTCACTTGCTAGGCAAGTCAACGTTAGAATAATCTTAGCCATTTTTAAACAAATTAAATTTAATAGAAGTCCATTGCTGATATAAAGTGCGGAAGACTATAACAAACGAATCATCCAAATACATCCTCGAATCTAGTGTCACAAGTGCACGAGCTACTAGAATAATACAAATAAAGGTCTGAATAAAATTCAAGCTGTTTGAAAAATAATACACAGCTAAGATAAGATAGAAAGGGACTTCAGAACTGCAAAGCACTTCAGAACTGCAGACGCTATGTAGTTATACCTCAAGTCTCATATGGGTAGCTGAATAAGATCAAGTGTATGGTACGCCGCTGGGACCAACTCTAAAATCTGCATAAGAAGTGCAGAGTGTAGTATGAGTATAACCAACTCCATGTACTTCGTAAGTGTCGAGCCTAACCTCAACAAAGTAGTAACGACGATATGATAAGACACGTACGTAAATAACATGTACAAGTATATACATATACAAAGCAACAATAATACAATAAATAACAATTTATAATTTGGGGGGAACATGCGAATGGGGATGATATACTAATTTCAGTAGGAGAAGTATCACTTAGTAGGCAATTAATTCCTCAACAATAAAATGAGCAACTGATAATATGGAAATGGCACGGCACCACCCTTCGTGTTTTTACTCTTATTCCTCCCATAATTTGATAAATAAATAATAATAATTCGCACGGCATCACCCTTCGTGCTTTAACTCTCTTTTGGCACGGCATCACCCTTCGTGCTTTTACACTCTCCAAAAATGGCACGGCATCACCCTTCGTGCTTTTACACTCAAAATGACACGACATCACCCTTCGTACTTTTACACATTTTCTCACCATGATAAGGATTATATAAATAATATAAATGGCACGGCATCACCCTTCGTGCTTTTACACTCTTTTTCACCATATTGAACAATAATTAAATCAATAAAAATTTCATGAATAATGATCAAATAATCAATAATAAACTTAAGGATGAATATCTTAATTAAATAAGCGATTATTCAAAATGAAATTAATTCCTCCAGCATGAATTGAATCAACCACAACGCATAAGTACTCGTTACCTCACATATATATTGTACCAACACATTAAATCAAGTAGCAAATAGACAAATAATTTATACTCCCTCAAGTCAAGGTTAACCATGATACTTACTTCGATTTGCAACCAACTCAAGATTCCAATACACCTTTGCCTCGCGAATTCGTGTCCGGAAGCTTCAAATCTAGTCACAAACAATTCAATACACTCAACACGAATCATATGAATTAATTCCATATGAATTTACTAATTTTCCAGATTAAAATCCAAAAATAATTTTTNTGGATGATAGCATCTTAATGAAATTAAGTTTTGGTTATAATTCTTAATCATACAGACCTATTCATACCAATTAAGAGGTTGTGAAGTAAAACTATAATTACACATAATGATTAAGATTCAGACTTAAAAAAAAATGCATTTAATGTCTGAGATCTGAATGATTAAGATTCAGACCTTCACTAAGTCCACATACTCTTTCTTTTCTTTTATGCATAGTTTACTTATATAATAAATTTAATTTTTCTGACTCAAATTAATTGTCGTTAAGAATCCTTACGTGACGAATGAACCCCTTATTTTTACGGCTTAATTAATCCTAAATTTAGACGCAGAAAACTAACTCTAGCCGCCTTCTCTTGTGAACAAGTAAGTCTCCCAACACCCATAATAATATTTATATAGAATGCACTAGAGAACTATAGTTGAACTTAATGAGTCGGTTAATTATTAATTAGCTAGCATTCCTTATGGGGTACTAGGCCCAAACAGCTAAGTTTTCCCATACATATGAATCGGAGACATTAGGTTAATTGCGAAGAGATATTATTTGTCCACTATGTTACTTGGTGGTGTATTATGATCATTCCTAATTCTATACAAAGAAATTCCCCATACGATACGTTGAGATTCTTTAGTTTTTTAGTAAACTGGATAACATGCAATAGTACATTAAGTATTAGAAGAGTTTCAATGAATTAACTTTAAATATACCACATTAAAGCAAGAAGAAGTACAAATATGTTCTCATATTCCTAATAAATGAGGTATGAAGAGGGTAGTCTGTACGTAAACCTTACCCAATAAAGATAGAGACAGCGACGGCCTAGGTAGTCTGTGCATCAAAACATTAATATAGACAAGTTTAGTCTAGATTCCTAGTGAATATATGAGAAATGAAAATTATATTGGAGTTTTTAAAATTATATTTAATTTTTATATATTTATAATTATCAAATAGTACTTCTTTACTTAGTTTAAATTCTTTTGTAATTTATAAAGTTGTGTAGTCCTACTTTTCTTCTTCTTGTTTGTTATACATGAAGTTTGGATTAGTTGTTTTTATTTACTTATTTATTGTTTTAGTTGTAAATTGTTTGTTTATTTTGTTTATATTTTATTTATGGTGTTTCAAAATTTCTACATTGTTACTGTATACGGGTAAAATCGAGTCTAATGAACAATCTGATATCTGGTGAGGAAAACGAAGTAGGGATGTGATTGTAAGGAATCAGAATCAAAGCCAACAACCTATCATATAAGGGCCGAGTAAAATACCTACCCTCGGAGCCATCGAGACCACGTGCTCCGGGTCCGGTTCGAGTCCCAAGACCTCAGAGAGCATTACCGAACAACCACACACGATTAACAAAGGGTCGTGATATCCGTGTCCAACTGGATATCACGGCGTGAATCTCGACTCGTATTGGTGTAAAATCAACGATATTTTTACCTTTCTTAGAATTATACCTAGGGTAAAACTCCCCTACTATACAAAGGGGAGGCTAATTATTCATTGGAAACATTGTAACACTCATACCAAGGCAATATACGTCTATTTTTCTCTGTTTCTGAAGGTTATTGAAATTTCTTATTTCTGGTTCATAAGTTCTTTATAAGCACCAGTCCGAAACCGAAGGCGAGCTTCTTGTTAAGCCTTGAACCGAGCCTGGATTCAGTATCATCATTGGTTTGGTTATTTACTCTATCAGCTGTCGAGCCGAACCAATCCTGGGAAAACACTCAAAGGAATGAGCAAGTCACAGGGAGGCTGGGTGAAGTTGAGCCCGGGACCAACCCCAAAATCATTAATATGCTCGAGAAGCTGACAAAGCGGGTGGAATTGGGGGAAAAGGAAATTGAGGCCAATGACAAAAATGTGGAGACTTTTAACTCTAGAGTTGATCAAATCCCAGGAGTGCCCATAATATTAAAAGGCCTGGACTCCAAGTAAATTGTCCAAAAGCCTTTCCCCCCAAGCGCAACATCAAAGCCAATTCCGAAGAAGTTCCGTATGCTTGAAATTCTGAAGTATAATGGAACCACGGATCCAAATGAACACGTGACCTCCTACATGTGTGCCATCAAGGTAAAGAACTTAGAGGATGACGAAATTGAGTCGATTTTGCTGAAAAAGTTCAGAGAAACCCTGTCAAAAGGAAAAATAAAACTTACCCCCTAATTCTATTGATTCACTTGCTATGCTTCCATATGCCTTTGTAAAAGTGCAAGTTGGGGCTATCAAGGTCGAGACCAGGAAATCAGACCTTTTCAAAGTAAAACAAAGAGATAACAAAATGCTCAGGGAATTCGTGTCGAGGTTTCAAATGGAAATATTGGATCTGCCTCCGGTCGCGGACGATTGGGCCGTTCTGGCGTTCACCCAAAGGCACAACCCCCAAAGCTCCTTGGCTTCAGATCAGTTGAAATAGAATTTGATAGAATACCTGACGGTAACTTAGGTCGATGTTCATAACATGTACCAAACAAAAATCAGAGTCGAGGACGATCAGCTTAGGCCACCCTCCGGGACTATTTATCCTGTCAGAACTGACGATAGGTCTAAAAGAGTCATCGATCACGAACTGCGACCGAATAGAGACAGGTGTCAATCTTATAATGGAGACCGAAGGGGTAACAGATCTTGGCATAACCCTGCGAGAAACAAAAAAAATGAACGATCGAAGCCATAGTAATCGAGGAATCATGAGGAAAAACGGTTTCACAGACCACTCGGGGCCAGGGAGGAACCAAGGTTATCGGAATACAACTTCAGTGTCGATGCTTCCAACATCGTATCTACAATCGGGCGCATCAAAGATTCCAAATGGCCTCAACCATTACAGTCCGACCCTACCCAGAGATACCCTAACTTAAAGTGTAAGTATCATGGAACTCACGGCCATAGAACCGAGGACTGCCTACAATTGAGAGAAAAAGTGGCCCGGTTTTGAGTTTGAGTGATCGAGCCAAAAATCACTTCAGGAATAGGGACTTCAACAAACAGGCCGAACAAGAGGAACCTCAGCACGTCATCAACATGATCATTGGTGGAGTCCTCGTTCCCCAGGGACTAACGCTAAAGCGTACTAAGGTGTCCATCACAAGGGAAAAATGAACCCGAGATTATATCCCGAAGGGGACCATTTCATTCAACGACAAAGACGCCGAAGGCATCGTACAACCGCATAATGACGCACTGGTAATATCTGTACTTATAAATAAATCTTGAGTTAAATGTGTGTTGATTGATCCAAGTAGATCGACCAACATCATCCGATCGAGTGTCGTAGAGCAGTTGGGTCTACGAGACCAAATAGTGCCTACAGTACGGGTTTTAAACGGATTCAACATGGCATGTGAAAATACTAAGAGGGAGATAACCCTACCGGTGAACACCGCCGGGACCATTCAGGAAACGAATTTCTATGTGATAGAAGGGGATGTGAGATATAATGCCCTATTCAGAAGGCCATGGATTCACAGCATGAGGGCAATACCTTCGACACTACACCAGGCACTAATGTTCGCCACACCGGGAGGGATGAAGACAGTTTACGGAGAGCAGTCGGCCGTAGAAGAGATGTTCGTGGTCGACGAGGTGCTACCAATGTCCGCACTCATGACATCAAAGAGCACGGAACCGGTTAAGAAGGAAGAAACTACATAGCAATCGATGACACCAGTCCCGACCAAACCGGAGAAGCAAGCCGTAGGCGAGGATGATGATTACAGAGTTCCTAGGTCGTTCATCACCGTTGAAGATTCCAACGCCACCAAAACAATGGTCGAGGAGCTGGAGAAAGTCATATGGATCGAACACCTGCCCGATCAGAAGGTATACCTAGGCACGGGTTTGACTCCCAAGCTTAGAAACAAACTAATTAAATTCCTTATAGCTAACATAGACAATGTTTGGTCCCATCTTGATATGCCATGGATCCCGCCAGAAATAACCATTCATAAGCTGAACATGGATCCGAAGTTCCACTCGGTTAAACAGAAGAAGAGGCTTCAGTCCAAAGTCAAGCATGTATTCATCAAAGAAGAGGTATCCAAACTCCTTAAAATAGGTTCCATTCGAGAAGTTAAGTACCTGGATTGGTTGACTAACGTAGTGAAAGTGCCTACAAAGGGAAACACATGAAGAATATCCATAGATTACAAAGACTTGAACAAGGCATGCCCCAAGGAATATTTTCCTTTGCCTAACATTGATCACATGATCGATGCGACAGCCAGGCACGAGATACTCAGCTTTCTTGACGCTTATTCCGGGTACAACAAAATTCGGATGGACCTTGGCGATCAAGAAATAACTTCCTTTATCACTAAATTCGACACCTATTGTTATAACGTAATGCCGTTCGGACTAAAAAATGCCGGTGCCACTTATCAATGCTTAGTAAACTGAATGTTCGAAGAACAAATAGGAAAATCAATTGAAGTTTGTATTGACGACATGTTAGTTAAGTCCCTGCGAGCAGGTGACCATTTGAAACATTTACATGAAACCTTTGAAATATTGAAAAGATACAATATGAAGATGAACCTTGAGAAGTACGCATTCGGGGTAGGATCTAGGAAGTTCCTTGGATTCATGGTGTCCAACCGAGGGATTGAGATCAATCCCGATAAAATCTAAGCTATAGAAGACATCATCATGGTAGACAGTGTCAAGGCCATTCATAGGCTAACAAGGGGCATAGTCTCCCTGGGCTGGTTCTTCTCATTACTGAAGAAGAAGAAGAATAACTTTTCATGGACCCTAGAATGCCAACAAGCCTTGGAAGAACTCAAACGGTACCTTTCAAGTCCACCTTTTCTCCATACTCCGAGGTCGGACGAACAACTGTACCTATACTTAGTGGTAGAGGTAGCAGTAAGCGGGGTCTTAGTTCGGGAAGAGAAAGGTACGTAATTTTCTATCTATTATGTTAGTAGAACTCTAGGTGAGGCCAGAACAAGGTATCCTCAGCTCGAAAAATTGGCGCTCACTTTGTTAAGCGCCTCTAGAAAGTTAAAGTTGTATTTTCAATGCCACCCCATATACATGATAACCTCTTACCCACTAAGTAACATAATGCACAAACCCAAGCTCTCGGCCCAGTTGGCCAAATGGGCTGTAGAAATTAGTGGGTACGCTATCGAATATCTACCCTGAACCCATCAAATTACATATTTTGCCAGACGTCATGGCCGACTTTACGCCGGCCTTAATACCCGAAGTCGGAAAGGAATTACTGTTAACCTTGAGGACTTCCTCGGGAATCTGGACCCTCTGTACGGATGTTGCCTCGAATGCAAAGGGGTCCGGACTCGGCATCGTGTTGAACCCGCCTACGGGTAACATAGTTATGCAATCTATTAAAAATGTTAAATTGACTAACAATGAGGTTGAATATGAGTCCATGATTGCAGGTCTCGAATTGGCTAAAAGCCTGGGGACCGAGGTGGTTGAAGTTAAGTGCGACTCCCTCCTTGTGGTAAATCAAGTTAATGGGACGTTCGAAGTAAAATAGGAATGAATGCGAAGGCATTTAGACAATTGCAGGTAACGCTACATCAATTCAAGGAATGGACCCTACAACGCGTACCCCTAGATCAAAATAGCGAGGTTGATGCTTTGGCTAACTTGGGGTCATCGATTGATGACGATGAATCCATCTCAGGAATGGTCGTACAACTCATGAAATCGGTAGTGGAAGAAGGCCATACCGAAATAAACTCAACAAGTTTAACATGGGATTGGAGAAACAAGTAAATAGACTACTTGAAGACTGGAAAGTTGCCTTCGGATCCTAAAGAATCGAGAAATCTACGCATGAAGGCGACCAGGTTCAGCCTGTCCGAAGGTACTCTATTTAGAAGAATGTTTGATGGCCCGCTCGCCATATGCTTGGGGCAAGGAGACAATAAATATGTTTTGAGGTAAGTTCACGAATGCACATGCAGAAACCATTCGGGGACAAAATTGTTTGTTCGAAAGGTATTCAGTGCCGGCTATTACTGGATCGATATGGAGAAAGATGCAAAGGACTTTGTACGAAGATCTGACGGCTGTCAGAGGCACGCACCAATGATCCATCAACCCGGAGAGCTACTACATTCGGTCTTGTCCCCATGGTCGTTCATGAAGTGGGGGAATGGACATCGTCGGTCCCTACCATTGGCACCTAATAAGGATCAATTCATACTCTTTATGACTGATTATTTCTCCAAATGGGTTGAAAAAGTCATTGACATCATTTGGGACCACATAATATGCCGGTTCGAGATACTCGTCGAGATAATGTATGATAACGGGATGCAGTTCATCGGTATCAAGGTAAAAGAAGTTTTCGAAGCTCACAAGATCAAAAAGATCTTGTCAACACCCTATTACCCTAGTGGGAATAGTCAGGCAGAATCAACAAACAATACCATAGGTCAAAACCTAAAGAAGAGATTGACTGATACCAAAGGGAAATGGAAGGAAATTCGGCCCGAAGTCTTCTAGGCATACCGTACAACCTTGAAGTCTAGTACTAGGGCCACTCCATTTTCATTGGTCTATGGTGCCGAAGCACTAATACCGGTCGAAGTAGGAGAATCGAGCCTCAGGTTCCAATATGCGACCAAAGAATAAAATGGTGAGGACATGAGTACGAGCCTAGAACTATTGGATGAAAGGCGCGAGACCGCCTTAGTCCGGTTGGCCGCCCAGAAACAGTGGATAGAAATGTATTACAACCAAAGAGCCAACCTCGGACACTTCAATATTGGGTACTTGGTGTTAAGAAAAGTAACATTGCACACCTTGAACCCGAACGAAGGGAAACTATTGCCGAATTGGGAAGGAACATATCGAGTCATCGGGATCACCGGTAAAGGCTCATACAAACTCGAAGCAGGAAACATAGCACAACTACCGAACAATTGGAATGCGACGCACTTAAAACGGTACTACTGCTAAGGTACGATCTCATTCGCCTTTTATAATATTGCGAATTGGACTAACACTTGCAGGCAAAAACCAAAGGAGCATGTGACTATTAGGCTTGAATGCACGTATTGCACTCTTTTTACCTTGAACCAATTTTGTCCCAAATGGATTTTCTGGGAAGGTTTTTAACAAGGTAACAGTAAATCATGCTAACTTAGAATTGAAGATCAGTTTTAAATTCGAGTCGATGGTCTCATCAACAGTATCCCAACCCTCTCAAGATTGACCTCGAATACTAGGGGCCATAATTTTCAAGTCAAGACTCTTAGCAAGGGAAGAAGGAATCTTTGTGCTTACCAACCTAGGATCAGTGTTTCAAATTTATTGTAAGGTTCAAACGGTCAAATGAATTGTGCCCGCGTTGTCCACCTTAGCCATAATACAAGCTTTTACACGCATTCAATCTTGTACTTTGCACACAGAAACGAAAGAAAGTTTCTACGTTGCTATTATATATTTTTGCCTCTTAAAGCATCAATCTTAAGGGCTATCCCTACCCGGGGATTATCAAACCCAAGGACTACCCCTATCTGAGATTAGGAGCAACCCTCAGGGACTGTCGTCCGAAAACAGTATGGGAAACTCCGGTTATTAAAACCCGGTGGCACGAAACCTGTTAGGTAGTGCCTAAACCTAAAGGTCTACGGCTACCCTAAAAATAGACCAGAGACGTCTGAAACCCGTAATCAAAACATAAGGACTTCAATAAATATTCAAAGTCTTCCAAAAGGTTACCCTAACTAAAAGCGTCGTATAAGAACACTTAAGTATTTTGGAAAACTTTCGGTCACTCCGAGTTTTTGAAGCTTCGAGCTAATATAAGATTGTATCGAGGTCAGGTTTTGTTTGGACATCCGAAAATAGATGACCTATTACTACATTTAATTCTATGCCAAGGCATCAAAAATATATGCAAGAATGAAAATTATGAAAAGATGCTGAAAAAGTTGAAATTGTCAAAGGGGAAAATTTTTATATATTTCGGAATATCTTTACAAAGGCCCAACAAAAAACAACCTCAAAATGAACAAAAAATATGTACAAAACACAAAAACTAAATAATCCTAAATCATTAACACCTTATCTTCATCGGAGCCCGATTTGTCACCATAACCAACGGGGTCTTCGGAGCCCTCCTCACCTTCAGGTGCAACTAGCTTCATAGCCTCGGCCTCAAGTCTTTTTTCCTCCTCGATCTCGGTAGACAAGCCGAAGCCTCATGCATGGATTTCCTCGAGGGTCTCCCTTCATGATAACTGCCTCACGTACTCAGCAGTGGTCTTCAGGCAGGCCTCGACTACCTCAACATTAGCCTTGTACTGGGCCAACATCTCTTCAGCATCGGTAGAGGTTTTCTCCATCATGGACCTTATTGTTTTTGGCTCTTTACCAAGGGTGTCCCATTCTGCAGTGCCGAGCTCAGCTGTGCTCGTAGATCCTCATTTAGATGGACCAGTTTATCATTTTTCTCATGCCGAAGATAGCTTCGCTTGGTGGTTTCCTTCTTTAAGGCCAACAGATCCATCTTATTCTTCCACCCATCGGCCATGACTTGGATTTCATCCATCTATTTTCGGAGTTGGTCGATCTAGTTGATCTTTTGCTGGACCTATGAGGTTTTGTCATTAGCCACTACAACTAGTTCCTCGTTTCTAACTTCAAAGACCTTTATATTTTCAACCAAGTCGGCATTCTCCCACCTTGGGACCGATGCTTCTGACTAAGCCCTATCCAGCTCTACTCGAAGGTCCTAAATGACCCTATCTTGTTTCTCACTGAGAAGCTTGTACATATCCATTTTTCTGGGCTAGATCCTTGACCTCGAGCTCGATCGGATTGACCTCGACCCGGTACTGAAGGAAACTCTCATGACGAAGAATCGAGGCCGCAAAATGGTTAAAGAGGTGAGAAATATCAAAACCTAAGTGAAGTTTAAGAAGGTGTAGTGATGCCTTGCCTAGTTTTGCGCCTACTGCGCCTCATTGAAAAGGAATGACACATTCACCCCGTTCATTTTTGTCTGGTCCTCCTCGGTCACCAGCCATCGGAGGTAGCTTGCTACTCCCACGGGAGAAGACATCCTCCGGGATGGTAAGAATAACCGATCTTTTATCGCCAGGATCCGCACTCAGAGCAGGGAACTGATTGATCAATTTTAGGCTTGATCTCGGCCCGCCAGCCTCCAAGGGTGTGTCCTTCTTCGGAACTTTCAGATCACCTAGCCCAAAAATATATTCTAAAACGGACGAGTCCACACCATCAAAAAAGGAATGAAGGGGATTGTCTGCGCCATGGACCCCTTCATTGGACCTCTCCTTTCCTGCTTGGGCCTCCTCGAGCATGGACTCGGTGTAGGAAGGCATACCCAAAATTTCTATTATATCGGGCGTTTCCTTCAGAGCGGAGCCGGCGTCCCCGGGGGTCTCAACCTTTGTCTCCTTATAAATCTCCCGAGGCTGAGGGAGATCAACCTTAAGAATCTCTTCCTTGGCTGCAGCCTACTCCCTGGGAGAGGTCGACCCGTGGGCCACAAAAATATCATCTTCCTCGGACTCATCCCAGAGTCGAAGAAGTGAGTCTGAATTTGGTGCTCGGGAATCAGAGCTCTTCTTTGGCTTACGAGCCAATTTTTTCTTTGGCTTCACCACGAAGCTTGGAGAGCCCGAAACCTTTCTTTTATCCTTCTTATTTTCCTCCACGGCAGCTCCGGGTTGTCCCGTAATGGAGGGGTCAACAGACAAGGACACGTCCTCATCCCCTCCAAGGGCCTAAGTTCGGTGGTCTTAGGCAAACCTACAAAAACAAAGGTGAAGGGAAATTAGTATGATGAAGGTTATGAGCATGGTATTAACTATTCAGAGAGATACCTTACCATGAGAACGGACCTCCCATCAGCCCTTCGAAAGCTTACACCATGCGCGCTCAGAGTACGTCATCTACATACAGATGCCCTCGATCTATTCCTTTAGGTGGGGGACCACATTTGGAACCCAGGTGACAGCTGCACAACCACAAGTATGAATGAGAGTAAATTAAATGAATAAAAAATTAACGCTTAATGAGAGACTCCACTTACGAATTACATTCCACTTCTCAAGGAATGACATGGACTCCGGGGGAATCAAGTCTTCGGTCTTCACCACAACGAAGCATCCCTGCCAGCCACTATCTTGGTTTTCGTCAATACTCGAATAGGGGCCCTGAAATCCGACTCAACAAGGAGTAATAAAAACACAAGACAACAAATGGCACAATACCTTGCAAAGTGAGGACCGGAGAATTCCAACTGCGGCCACAAACAATGAAGCAAATCCAGAGATGAAATCCGACTCAACAAGAAGAAATCAAAACACAAGGAAACAAAAGGTACAATAGCTTGCAAAGTGCGGACTACATAATTCCAACAGCGGCCGCAAACAATGAAGAAAATCACAATAGGTTTCCTAGCAATCTGCGGACCGCTTGCAAAAGAAGCGCCTTGCAACCGTAGAAGTAAATATGCGGACCGCAGAAAATTAGATTGCGGCTACAGTGATAAATATACGGACCGTAAAAACATTGCCTTGCTGCTGCAGAATCCCTACTCCTTCAAGATGAATACTTCTGCGGAACACACATGGAATTGTGCAGCCGCAAAATCTAAAGAAGGGCATTTTTGTCTGAAATTTCCAGCCTTGTATAAATACACGAGTTTTACAAAATTAGGTCAACTTTTGACATCAGCAAGTCCTGTAGCCGTTTTTCTTTGCCTCCTTTGGTATTTTTCAAATATTTTGGGATATTTTAACATATATTTTATTATTTTGACTTTACAATATGATTTTAATTAGTATTTATTCCTCTATTTCTTCAATTTCAAGCATGAGTAGTTATATTTTTACTAGGGTTGTGACCCAACCCTAGTGTTTAAACCTTATAGGTATCTAATTTAGTGCTTGTTTATGATTAGGTATTTATTATTTACCCTTGTTCATGCTTTAGTTTGTAGAATTAAAAATTGCAAACATTAGTTCATGCCTGTTTGATTTGTTCTTTACTTGAGAAATAGAGACTTAGTCTAGGTAAAATTGGCTAACATGAAATTGGGTCAATCGAGAGATTGATTAACCCAATTAAAGGGTTCAACCTAGAGATAGTAATAACCCGACTTGAGCTTTTATCAACCATTTTTTGCAATACCCATTTGGTCTCGAGAAAGCCAAACTAGGCAAAACCACTCTTTAATCGAGAGGTATTAAGTGCATAATTGAGAGTTGAAAGCTATAATACACCCCGATCAACAAAACAAGCATTAAGGTTTATATCCCATTAGCTAAACACATAGGTCATGGTCATAGCCCTAGGATTTTTACAAACTTGAAAAACAAAAAAAAACAATTATCTTAGTTTTATTTTTTTAACTTTGCAATCTTAGTTTTAAAAATAGAAATAGAGACAAATCTAATTTGTGGAAGTGTAAATTAAGATACTTCAAACTCATGTACTAGAATATATACTCATAACTCCCATGTAAACTCCCTATGGATTCGATCCCGATCTCCCTCAGGTAACAGAGTGTGGACTGCAATGGGAATTGTGCGACCGCACCCAATCCCTCTTAATTTACCAGAAACCGTTCACTATAAATAGAAAAAGCTAGGGCACTATTTCCTTTTTCCCTCTCTGAGCTCCAAAGTGCAAACATTTGAAATATCGTGTTACATTAGATCCTAACAACCGTTGATCATTCATCTCTTGCACAAATTCATATCTGGTATGCATCATCATCTTGATTAATTGCTTTTGATTTTTAGTGAAACTTTGGACCATTTGTCTGATTGAATCTATTTAAACAACCATATGGGGTAAATATGTAGTGGGTAGACTGGTAAATTCTCTAAAGGGAATGGGTAGATTGATTTTCATGCTTAGATGTTGCCTCTATGTCAAAATTGTGCAAAATTTGAAGTCGTGGGTAAAAAATGGCCTTATGTTCATAATTATTGGAATATGCACCCGCACAAGAAATTGTGCAGTCCGCAGAAGTTAAATATTAGGGCACTATAGTAAGGCATAGTTCTGCGGCCGTAATGAAAAATGTGCTGACCGCAGAAATCCTATTGCGGCCGCAGAATAGCATAATCCTTGTGATTATAGAGTTGTCAGTTTGGTGACTCTCAAGTGCGGCCGCAAAGAAACTTATGCGGACCACAGCCTTCCACTACACCTGCCTCCCAAGCACTAGAGACTTAAGTTCAGGATATCCCAGATGATGGCCGAGGGGGAGATACTACAATTATCGGCCTTGAGCGGTCGAAGAATAAAGAGGTGTGGGAGGATAGGTTCGTTAGTTTGGCTGCCTTTTATTGTTCTCGTAGGTGGTGAACGGTGAGGTCGCTCACTCTTTTGCGACATTTCTAATTGAAAGATCTAGAAAAGTACAACCATGCAATCTTGAGGCAGTTCCGATAGTGCAAGGGATGGATGTGGTTCAACCAGAGCGTGGTGGATGCAAAGAAATACCTTGTACGAGAGTTCTACGCCAATGTGGTACATATTAAGACAGGGGCAAAGGTAAGTAAAGTGAGGAACCTCAAGGTACGTTTTGACTAGCACACATTGAACACCTACTTAGGGTTTGATGATGTCGAGCCCACAGAGTATTTGGAGAAGTTAGCACTTGGCGATGCATCTCGCCTGTGGCTACCTGGAATTCTAGCAGCTCCTGGGCCACCACAACCGTGGATCACACCAGGGGTGTCTATTCACAGAAACATTATGAGTTTTGAGGCAAAGGGGTGGCAGACCTTTGTATACAGCCGACTAGACCCGTGTTAGAATGAGACAAATCTTTCGATCCCACGGGAAGTTTTAGTCGCCTCCATCATGGCCGGGTACCCGATCAATGTGGGTACCTTGATGTCGGCCAACATCTTCGTGGTCGCCAGGTAAACTGACACATCCTATCCGTATCCAAACACCATTACTGAGTATCTTACAAATGCGAGGGTGGAGCCAAGCGATTTTGATATGAAGGTGCGGAAGAAGAAGCCCTTTTCATGGTACTCGTTGATGGATGCACAAAACCCTAAGAAAAAGGGTCATCCGTCTACCACCACAGGCCAGTCTGATGAGCCATCGGTAGTAGCTGCAGAGGCAATTGACATGCCATCTACTTCAACCGAGCCTTCAGCTTGAGCAGCAGCTATGCCTCCACCTCTAGCCTCAATGCCTTCAGCCAGCCCCTATTAGAGGTTCTACATCGGCTTTGAGGCCGGTGTCGATGCCTACTGCCTTACTCTCTGCGCTGCGAGTCTGCCAGACTTTGGCGAGCCTCAATAACTGGGTGCAAACAGCTACTGCAAAGTTGTCTGACATATTCAATACTGTTGCAGTACAGTCCTCCATTCCGGTACCTCAGATGCCCCCAAAAGTGGAAGAAACATTGAAGAAGCCCCCGGAGAACCAAAACACTATTATGGCTACATTGGTGCAGCATGGTTTAGTGATAGAAGAACTGGGCAAGGAAATGAAAAATATGAGAAATTCCTTGGCATCTAAGACGTTAGTGGACAAGCTCCGGAGACAAGTTACCAAGCTTGTAGTAGCCGGAGATATTCCATTTCATCTGTTGATTGACCCACACCATCCAAGCCTAGATCCCACAACACCTACAACACAAATTGGCCAGTTTGAAGAGCCAGACTCTACTGCTGACACTGCTGAGGCAGTGCGTCAGATGTTCACCAACCCAGTCACTCCCAGAGTTGAGGTCGATTAGATACAGTTGGAGGAGACTGATGGTTGTGATGTTGTTGTGGACATAGTGATGGCCAAGGAGCCATAGGGACTTTTCTTCGCTCTTACCCTTCATTTACTTTTATTTTGTTAAGCATTAGGTACAATACTTATTTTTATTCGGAGGGGGGGGGGGGGTGAAGTTTATATGATATGATTTGATGATTATGAGACAATTGGTTTATAATAACTGACAATATTTTCTTCTTTTTCCTTACTGTATATATTCTCTCTTCTCTTCTCTCATTATGTATATATCTTCTCTCATTATGTATATTAGTATGTTTGGTTCTCTTACTAGTTAGTGTTTAATTTAGTAGCTTCTTTTCTATTTAGTAACTTCTTTTTTAATTAGTAGCTTCTTTTCGATTTAGTAGCTTCATTTTATGTTTTAGTGAATAATAAGCCTTTTGTTTTTTTAATGCCACCGTTCTTTCCAAAGGTAGTTTTTGTGTGAACCGGGTGACTCTTTCCAATAATGGATGGCGTGACAATATTTTTATCCCTAGTCAACCCATTTGAGCCTTGAGCTTTTTTCATTTGATAACCATGTTACAAGCCTTTACCCGTTTTGTCACGACCCTTTGTTGGCACCCGAGGTTTCCTTAACACACTTGTAAGACAATTAGCTAAAAATGTAAGTTTAGGGGAGAGACGAGGAACTTAAAAGAGGTATCAAGGGACAAAAAGAGAAAATAAATGATGAGAAGGAAAGGAAAGAAAAGGAAAGAACAAAAATAAAATGCAAAACGAAGTGAATAAGTGAAGGAGTTGAAGGGATTCGAAGAAAAGTAATTATACAAAGCATGGAGAAATCAAAGAGGGATAAAATGAATGTCATGATCAAGAAAGAGTGATGTTAAGTCTCTCTAGTTCCCCAAGGAAAAGAAAGTGCCTCAAAGAATTGGCAAAGCAGGAGCCGAGAGTAAACACAGATGGAGTTCTTAAGGAAAGGTGAACCCACTCAACCATAGTATATCCAACCTTAGTTCAAAGCCTTTATTACATCACGAAAATTCCCTATGTGATTTCAAGCCGAGTGAGCTTACATTAGTGGCGATCTACATAAAGGGCAAGCCTATGGTACTTAAAGCCGTACTTGCGACATTCTCTTGAGAGAGATGAGTGAACCTTTCAAAAATCTTTGGATTCAGTGCTAAAATTCTTAAGTGAGGTAGGCAAACGGAGAGTAGAGGAGGAGGAGTTTGGGATCCACAATGATCTACATGAAAGAGGGAGCTTCCTTGATGAATAAAGTCAACTCTTGATTCTCAAGTGTCATATTAGAACTATATGTGCATAAACGTTTAACGTGTCACCTTGTTGACAATACATAAGTATTGTGGGTAATTGTTGGTCCCAATTGATGTGTGAATGGCTCACTTGTGATTGGTTGGAATGGCCCTTAACTTGTGGAGGTGAGAACTATTTTATTTGGTTGAGGACAAGCAAAAACTCAAGTTTGGGGGAGTTGATAAGTGAGAATTTTGACTGCCTATTTGCGCCTTTTAATTTTTGTTTTAGTCTAAAAGAGTTTAATTATTTTTCCGAAACTGATGAAATGTGCAAAAATGCAGGAAATATTGAAAGTTGAACTTCCGAGATGAAATTCGACTCAACAAGGAGTAATAAAAAAACAAGGCAACAAAAGTCACAAGAGCTTGCAAAGTGCGGACCGCAGAATTCCATATGCGGCTGCAAAAAACGAAGCAAATACTAACAGGTTTCCTAGCAAACTGCGGACCGCACAGAACTTGTGCGGCCGCAAATGAAGAGTTGGAGATCAACTTCAGAGGGCGTTCAAGTGTTCAAAGTCCAAGTTGCGGACCGCACAAGAATTGTACGGTCGCAAAAGTAAAGATGCGGACTGTAAAAAATTAGATTGCGATCGTAGTGATAAATTTGCGGACTGCAAAAACATAGCCTTGCGGTCGCAATTGAGAATTGTGCGGCCGCAGAATCCCAGTTCTTACAAGATGAAGACTTCTGCGGACTGCACATGGAATTGTGCGGCCGCAGAACCTCCTGAAGGGCATTTTTATCCGAAATTTGCAGCGTTGTATAAATAGATGAGTTTCACAAAATTAGGTCAACTTTTGACATCAGCAAGTCTTGCAGCTGTTTTTATTTCCTTTTTTAGTAGTTTTCTATATTTTTGTATATTTTAACATAGATTTTATTATTTTGACTTTACAATATTTTAGTTTAATTAGTATTTCTTCTTGTATTTCTTCAATTTCAAGCATGAGTAGTTAGATGTTTACTAGGGTTATGACCCAATACTAATGTGTAAACCTTATGGGTATCTAATTTAGTGCTTGTTTATGATTGGCTATTTATTATTTAGCATTGTTCATGCTTGAATTTGTGGAATTAATTGTTGCAAATATTAGTTGATGCTTATTTGACTTGGTCTCTACTTGAGAAAGAGAAACTTAGTCTAGGAAAACTTGGCTAACAAGAAATTGGGTCAATCAAGAGATTGTTTAACCAAATTAAAGGGTTCAACCTAGAGATAGTAATAACCCGACTTGAGCCTTTATCAACCGTTTTGTGCAATACCCATTTGGTCTTAAGAAAGTCAAATTAGACAAAACCACTCTTTGACCGAGAGGTATTGAGTGGGTAACTAAGAGGTGAAAGCTATAATACACCCCGATCAACAAAACAAGCATTAAGGTTTATATCCTATTAGGCAAACACTTAGGTGATGGTCATAGCCCTAGGCATTTTACAACTTGAAAAATAACAAAAACAATTATCTTAGTTTTATTTCTTAACTTTGCAATCTTAGTTTTAAAAATAGAAATAGAAACAAAACTAATTTGTTGAAATCTAAATTAAGATAGTTCAAACTCACGTACTAGAATATATACTCCTAACTCCCATATAAACCCCATGTGGATTCGATCCCGACTCTTTGTTGGGTTACTATTATTGAGGTGTTTTGAGGTGTTGAAATCGACCATTTCATATCCTTGTTTTGAGATGTGATTTGGACGAGATTAGGGCCTTACTGGCCCGTTCAGTAAGCTTGATCGCCTGTGGGACCCACATCTTTGAACCCGACAAAAGTTATAAAATCCGAAAGCCCATTCAGCCACGAGTCTAACCATACCAATTTTACCAAATTCCGAGATCTACTTGACTCTCAAAACTTCAAATTAAACCAAGAGGATTTTCTAAATTTTTTAATTTAATTCACCCATTAAATGTTAAAAACAACCATGGATTCATGTAATTTGACCAAAATTGAGTTAAGAATACTTACCCCGTTGTTTTCCTTGAAAATCGCCCGATCGTTGCCTCTTCCCGAGCTCCAATTCTTCAAAATTCCTATTTTCTGAACTTAAACTCTCTGCCCATCGATTCCTTCTTCGCGAATGCGGCAACTTCCTTGCGTTCGCGAAGCACAATTTTGTCCCTCCCAATTTCCTCCTTCGCGAACGTGGTCCTTGCCTCGCGTTCGCGAAGCACAAAAATCTCCTGCCCAATTTCTTCTTTGCGAACGTGAGATCCTACTCGCGATCGAGATGGTTAACAACCTCAGGCCTTCGCGTGTACGCGAATGCCTAGGCCAACGCGTTTGGTCAAACCCAGCTCCCTCTCTTATTCGCTGACGTGACAACCCTCTCGCGTTCGCGATGCATAGCCTGCCCAACCCTTCGCGAACGCGTCCTCTCCTTCACGAATGTGAAGAGCAATCTTACCTGACCCTCAGTTCCTCTTCGCGAACGCGAGACTCCTCTCGCGAATGCGATGAAGGAAACCAGATAGTGCATCAGAAAAATTCCAGCAAAGCTCCAAGTCCAAATATTGATACATTAATCCTCCGAAACTCACCCGAGGCCCTCGGGACCTCCACCAAATATACCAACAAGTCCTAAAATATCATACGAAATTAGTCGAAACCTCATATCACATCAAAGAACGCTAAAATCACGAATCATAAAACACAAGCGTAATGAAACTAAGAACTTTCAACTTCTACATTCAACGCTGAAACCTATCCAATCAAGTCCAATTGACCTCAAATTTTGCACACAAGTCATAAATGAAATTAAGGACCTATTCAAATTTTCAGAATCGGATTCCGACTCTTCATGTCCCCTATATCAAAAAAGTCAACTCCTCGGTCAAACTTTCCAAAAATTCTATTTTAGCCATTTCAAACCTAATTTAAGTACGGACTTTCAAATAATTTTTTGGATACTCTCCTAAGTCCAAACTCAACATACAGAGCTATTGAAATCATCAAAATTCTATTCCGGGGTCGTTTACATATATTTCATTATCTGATCAATTATTTCAACTTAATGTTTCATCCTTGAGACTAAGTATTCCAATTTCATTCTAAAATCTCACCGGACCTGAATCAACTACCGCGGTAAGTCACATAGCAATTGTAAAGCACAGATTGAGTAGTAAATGAGGAAACGAGGCTGGAATAATCAAAACAACCGGCTGGGTCATTACAATAATACAATACTATTTACATTTAAGTAAATGATAATGAAAAAAAAATAATAAATCAAAGTTATTAAACTCATTTTGTCAATAAGATTGATCACCTATGAAGAGAGCCTTGCGGTAATTGGTAAAGTTGTTGACATGTGATCATGAAGTTACGTGTTCGAGCTATGAAAATAACCTCTTGTAGAAATGTAGGGTAAGGTTACGTACGATAGACCTTTGTGCATGGTCCGGCCCCTTTTCAAATCCCGAGCATAGCGAAAACTTAGTACACCTGACTGTTTATTTTTTAAGATTGATCACCTATCATGTCATATTGGACACTTTTACTATTCAGAGGAACATATTCTCGTTCCCGCTGAGGAGGAAATGATCTCTTGTGACCAACTAAAAGGGATAAAACGTCCCCATACTATGAGGTTTTTCATTTTCAAAATTCGAACTTAAGACTTTTAGTTAAAGGTGAAACCGCGAAGGAATTCTAACTATCTCACCTTACTACTACTAATGTATGATTGCATGGTACATTGCTTAATTCCATGATACTAAGATTTTGACTTGGGTATTATTAAATCTTGTTATAGTATATGATTATACTGTCATTTCCATTTAGGCATAATTGGTCAAGTCTAAGTTGTGTATAACCATATTCTGCTAACTCACCGAGTCAAGATGTATTGAATCGGATCAAACCAACATTCGTAGCATTATTGAGACTAAGATTTGTCCCTTTGGGTCTTTAAAAGTATCAAAAGTTTCAGCTCACAACAACTCACCAAATATCAAATACTTAGCAAACAACGTATTAATTCGAATCGATCAAGTAAACATTTCAATTTGAACGCGATTAAGAAATAGAGAGTTATGGATTCTCCAAAGAAAATATAAGTAGGTTAAACTTGTATATTATCTATTACTTGAATTAATAGTTTAAATTTAGAAAAACGAATTAGAGAATTATAAGTATAAGAATTATTTGAATCAGAAATTCTTTATGTTCACTTTTTAAAAATAACATTCCTCGTAAAAACATGGAAGTTGTTATAATGTTGTTTTAGTTGATGTTGTTGCTACTGTTGTTGAAGTTGATTACAAAATAACGAATTGAAATTTTACTAATTCCCGATTTCTGTTAGGATCGAAAAAATCAGGTGTCATGCGTAAGCTAGTGAAGCAAACATTCAATGACGATAAATGAGATAACAAAAGAAAAATATACCAAAGATACACAAATATTTAACGTGGTTCGGATATATTCACGGCTGATGGTAAGCTATAATCTCATATTTTAGTCACTTATTGCACTCTAATTCACTGCATTTTATTCATGTTTGAGCTTTAATTGATGGTGTTTTGTACTTATTGTGTGTTTTATGCTTTCTAGGGGTGATTACGAGCTATGTAGATGTTACGAAATGAATTTGAGCTATTTAGAGCTTTGAAGTCTGAGTAAAAGCCCAAGGGATTAAGCTGGGATCGCGTTCGGGGGTCGAAAATCACATCTGGATATCAAAAAGCAAGGAAAATTCCGTACTCTCAGAAAGCCCCGCGTGTACAATTTCATGGTGCATGTCAGAAACAACTCTCTGGATTTCCCCACTAATTCCCCGCATGGCGCGTTTCCCCATGCGGCACGCATGTACAATTTTTACAGATTGAAAATCCTATTTCGGCTAGAATAAGGTGATTTAATCTTGGCCCGACCCTACTTGGTATAAAAATATGAAAAAACGTTATTTCCTGGACTTTTGACATATTGGAGACCTAAGGAGGCTAAGGAGGAATGTGAGAAAATAGGGGTTGATTGGATAGGTGGAAGATAATTATTTGAGATATAACTCTAGATAATTCACTTCTAATGTTAAGTGAGTCTCTCGAATTCACTCAATTAATTGGCGTTGTTGCCGGGGATTGGCAATCAATAGTGTTTGAAATAGTTTGTAGTGCTAATTCCGGATTTTTTCTTTTATTTTATTTTATTTTTCTCTTTTTTTGGTGTTCTTTGACTGTGCGCAGGTTACAGGTTGAGGTTGGTGCATGACTCGAGCTTCTGCAAAAGAAGTGCTACCATACGAGCCATAAATTGAAAAATAACTGCGACAACTGAAGATGGAAAAATATCTCACAGAGACATTAGAACAGGTTGGGTAATCCTCAACCAAAGAAGATACGGCTGGAATCGGTGATGATAATTTGGATTTGGTTGCGAGAGATGCAGCCCAACGAAGATAACAAGTTGCACGGGATGCTGAGAAAGCAGCTATTAGAGACGCACAGATTATCTACGAAGAAGATAAGGGTCGTAGAATTTCTCAAAATCAACCCTTGGGTGCAGACCGGTTCGGAAATATAGCTCCTATGCCTGGGAGACTACTTGAAGATTATGCTAAACCTGTCTACAATCAAGGTTTATCAACTGTTAGACCACCCCCAATTTCGGCAAACAACTTTGAATTGAAGCAAGGGTTGCTTCAAACCCTTCAGAATTTTTGTGTCTTAAGAGGGAAGCTAAATGAAGATCCAAATACACATCTAATGGACTTCGAGGATATTATGAACACCTTTCAATATAATGGTGTGTCAAAAGATGCAGTATACTTAAGGGCATTCCCCTTCACACTTAAAGATGATGCAAAACAGTGGCTTCGAAGCTTGCCCACAGGATAAATTAGAACTTGGAAGGGATGACCAAAAGATTCTTTGATAAATATTTCTCCTCAGCTAAAACGGGCAAGTTTAGAAGAGAGATTCATAACTTCTGTTGGGAAGAGAATGAAACTGTTTTTGAATCATGGTAGAGGTTTAAGGAGATTGTTAGAAAGTGTCAACATACTGGAATTGAACTATGAATGCAACTCGAGGACTTTTGAGATGGATTGACATCGGCCTCACGTACAACATTGACCAATGCAGCTGGAGGTCCGTTGATGATGAAAACTCCAGGGGAGATGGTCACAATTCTTGATGAGCTATCTGAATATGCAAATCAATGGTGCTCTGAGAGTGCTGAAAGAAAAAGAGAAACTGGTATTCACTAAGTTGATGCTAACATATCTGTGCAGATACAACTTGATGCTATGGACAATGAGATAAGGAAGCTGACCTTAGCCTCGAAACAAAGTGAGCCTCATGCAGCTTGTGATATATGTGGAAGAGGACACCCTACTCATGTGTGTCAAGCCTCAACTGAGGAAGTGAATGATGTGGGAAACTACAATTTTAATGCAATGGGTCAGAGGCACCCAGGTTTTTCTTGGAGTTCACCTAGAGGTACATCGACTGCATGGTAACAAAATAACTCTAGACCCTAGGGACAAGAAGATCCACCATACCAAAATCAGCAAAGGCGACATTTTCAGCCTCAACAACCCATTCATTCTGGCATAGAAGATCTCATGAAGGACTTTATTCAGAAAACTAATAAGAGGCTTGAAACTCATATCGGAGTTATAAGGGAACATTGAGAAGCTATCAAAGAACTGGGAACTGGTTTTCGAAACTTGAAAAGACAGGTTGGGCAGCTAGCCACTCTATTGTGTGAGAGGATTCCATGAACTCTCCCCGTTGATATTGAGAGAAATCCCAAAGAAACAGTGATTATTGTAACTCTGAGAAGTGGGCAAGTATTGAAAGATTCCACCCCAGTCCAAAAAGATACGGAACTTGAAAAAGAAAGTGGGGAGCAGCTGAAAAGTGAGGCTGATAAGAATAAGAAAGGCAAGATGAAAATTTAGAATAAAAATAAGGAAATAAACTTCGAGAAGGGAGGAACCTGAAAAGAGCAAGCATATGTCGGCGCTACCTTTCCCTCAGAAGCTATGTAGAGAAAACTGGACAAGCAATTTGAGAAATTTCTGGATGTGCTGAAACAAGTTCATGTAAACTTACCATCCACATAAGTGCTCTCACAAATGCCTGCTTATTCCAAATTCTTGACAAAAATCCTTACAAACAAGAGGAAGATAGAAGAGACTTCAGTGGTAAAGCTCACAGATCATTGTAGCGCAATATTACAAAATAAATTCCCACAAAAGTGTGAAGATCCAGAGAGTTTTACTATACCTTACTCTTTAGGCTCTATGAATTTTGATAAGTCTTTATGCATCTTAACTGCTGCCTGTCACAAATAACTCTTTGAATTTCCCCACTTTTGCCCTGCATGGCACGTTGCCCCATGCGTCGCGTCTGTGCAATTTTTACAGAGTGAGATCCTATTTCGGCTAGAAGAAGGTGATTTCGTCTAGGCCCGACCCTACTTGGTATAAATACATGGAAAAAATATTATTTCTTAGACTTTTGACTTATTGAAGACTTACGGAGGCTAAGGAGGAGTGGGAGAAGCAAAATCACAAGGATTTCATCATTCCTTCCTCTCTCAATACACGAGTTTGGATTGAATTTATGTTTTCCTATACTTAAATTTTATCTGTGATGAATTGCTCCATATCTATGGAGTAGTTCTCTTCAAGGTTTGATGAATTTGGTGTATTGATATTTGTTTGTGGATTATAACTCTAGTTTTATGTATTGAAGCATTTTTGGATGATTTAATTGTTGCATCTATATTCACTTGTTCATGTAATCAAGATAGGCATAACTTGTGATATCTTTGCATTTTATTGTTGGTTGAGTTCATATATTCTTCTTAGTAATTGAAAGAGGCTAGTTGAATTATTGATTAAACATAGTTAGGAGAATAATCGAAAGAGGTTTTCCTAAAGACCAATCCACTACGCATTCTTGCATATCTTCACATGCTTAAATTGGTTCATCTTGTGAGGTTAAGACTTAATAGAGAGGGGAGTTTTTGCTTAACGTTTGAACTAATAATTAATTAAATTCGAGAGACTCACTTAAACATTAGAAGTGAATTATCTAGAGTTAGATCTCAAACAATTATCTTGCACATATCCAATCAACCCCGATTTTCTCCCATTGATAACTTCCTTGCTTACGTTTGTTGCGATTGTCATTAGTCAATAGCTTTAGATTCTTAGTTAATTTTAATTACTAATCATATAAATCTCGATTGATGATTCTCCTGGATAGCGATCAAGCTAGAAACTATGAAAATAATATTTAACTCCAATCCTTATGGATACGATATTATATTATACTATCTTTAACTAGCGAGCATAATTTAAGTATGTGTTTCGAGCTCGTCAACGGCGGAGATGAGCATCTACTATATAACAGAGAGTGCAAAACATCGATAGAACAATCTCACAAAGAGGTAAACACAAGTGACACACTAACATTTGTGCCGAAAACTTCTCCCCCTAAACAAGATTCTCAAATCCCATATGGCTACATTAAATAAGGATAAATGATCCTCAATTTATATAAGTCCAAATATTTTCCTCCAAGAAAATGGACTAGCCAAATATGAGAGATATTGTTTCCTTCTTAGAATAGGAAAACCTAATTGTGGTCAATATGTTGTCCTTTACTTCGAGAGATAGGAAAATCAAATATGGTAAGAAAATCATGATGACACCTGACATATATTTCTTGTCTTTCTTTGAACCTACCTACCCTAATAAGTGTTAAATGATATCCTGATTTTCTTACCAGATTTGGTTTTTCTATCTCTTGAAGGAAAGAACAACTTGTTTACCATAATTGAATTTTCCTATTCTTAGAAGAAAATTATAAGTCCCTCATATTTGGCCAGTCCCTTTTCTTGTAGGAAAAGGTTTGGACTTCTATAAATTTAGGATCCTTCCTTGTCATTAGTAGCATCCACAATGTAGCCATATGGGATTTGAGAGTCGTGTTTAGGAGGAGAACATTACGGGACAAGTGTTAGGATGTCACTAGTGTTTGCCTCTTCGTGGGATTGTTCCCTTAATATTTTGTATTCTCTTTTATATAGTGGATTGCTGATCTCCGCCATAGACGTAGGTCAATTGACCGAACCACGTTAAATGTTTGTGTCTCTTTTGGTAGATTTCCCTTTTATTGTCTGGTTTATCATCGTTCAAGATTTGCTTTACTAGATTTCGCATGACACATGATTTTTTTCGATTCTAAAAATAAGGATAGTTTAACAATATATTTTAGCTAAGTCGTATACTCCTGAATAAAGAAATAGATAAATGTGCTAAAGCCAGTGAAAAAGACTTAACAATGTGAAAGGTCTCTAGGCAAAAGTTAAAAGTGCTAATAGTAGTGGCTCTTGGCTAATGGAGTCATACCTAATACTATGATTTCTTCAGTAAAAGTTAAGAATCTGCAGGTATATTCTGCTTTGTGTTTTTACTGCTGTAATAATGTGATCCAATATATCTCCTGTTGCTTTTTTGTATTCAGCTAAGTTAAGGCACTTGTCTTTATTAAGAGAAAAAGGAAAGCAAAAAAGGATGAGGGCGAGAGAGGAGAAAGAAGAAAGGAGATGGGGAATGTGTTTTCCAACCAGATAAAGAAAGAGGAGTTTATGCGCGGGGATCATATTTACACATGGCTACACGGCTATACATAAGCACATCTTGGTCTGCATTTCCATCTCTCTTTTGAAGTTGCTTAAATAGCACTACTACCTGCTTTTTTTTTCTTTGGTTTTTTTTCTCTCACTGATGAAGTTATAGATCAATCGAATTATGATAATTGGGTGTCGTCTATTTCGTAATATAATCGAATTATGAAGTTTGTTCTTATCCCGGGAGGGCCGAGAGGCTGTATCCGATAAACCCTTGGATAAAGAAAAGATGAAAAGAAATGTAAAGCTTTACTTTTAATGCAATACATTTAAGTGCTACTGCCTGGATTTGAGAATCGTACAAGGTGTAAGGGATGGTATGAGAATAATGTCTTGTTTAGATATTTGGGAATTATTAAATGTCGACTGTATGTCTTGAAGTGTTGATAATAACAAGTGGAATTGATCATGAGTTGGGATATTTTTTTAAAGGAAAATGAGTTTCATCCACAAATTCCCACTTAATACTTTCCTTTTTCTCTTTTCTTTAGTGGTGTACCATATTATAAAAAAACCTAGATCCGCCTCTGACAGTCTCTTCTTTTTCTCTGCATTGCATGGTAATATCTCTAGTTTCTAGTACTTGTGTCTTCATGCGATTTTGCTAATGTTTGTCTGTTGATGAGCAATGTCGAAGATAGAAGAATTAATCAAGTAAAAGTACATTTTTTCTAACAATTTAACTTTTAAATGAGGTGATTCGCTATTTAACAAACACGTGTGGCATATTTCCCTGAATTAACTGACATATCCTCTGTTCAATATCAAGAATATATGTTAATGATGGAATCGTGATCCATTTCACCCCGGCAGCTGGTCGGGAGATAGGAACAAGAATAGTCCTCGATCGTTACATCTTTAGCTCATCTCCCTCTCGTCGCCCTGTATCCCAATGTCCAACATGTGGTGATCGACCAGGTTTTTTTCTTGCCTAAGTGAAAGGAACGTGCACCTTTGTTCGTTCTAATTCTCGGGTGGATGTCATCCTCCGCGCTGAAATTCTTCTTGGTAACGGTTTTGGAAATTACAACCTTTTCAAGAACAAATGTGAGGATTTTGCAATCTACTGCAAGACGGATTATCTGCTCCTAATAAATGTGGGGATAGGACGCAGTGGTCAGGCAGCGTCATTGGCTGCAGCAGCTAGCTCGTTGGCTTCATCACCAGTTCGGCTTATGCCTACGAGTGGTCTTGCAGTTGTTGGTTGGGGATTTTACTGTGCTAACCGATTTTTTTCTGATATTGGAGTCCGCAGGGATGTGATGAAACTACCCGCAAAGAGGCTTGTTTCCCGTGATCGCCTTATAAGTGTTTGAACCTGCATTACTCAAAATGGCTTCTTGGGACCAAATCTTGAACTTATTTATACCTCACTATTCTTATCATTCGTGAAATACAATTTATTGTCAAATGCCTTATTATGATTCTTTCCTTTCAATTTGCATCTATGTTGAAAGAACTTATCATGCATCGTTCGTTGCAAGCGTGTATCATTTGGTAAAAAAACACACTAGTCTAAACACATAGTCATTTATGAGATACTACTTATCTATGTTGCTTGATGTTGAGTATTGAAGTTTTTATGATTAACAAGGCATGACTAACTGCTCAAAGAACTAGGTCCTCAATGTAGCTGCTTAACTGTTGTGAAGAACCAACTCCTTAGGTTAAAGAATCAGTTGCTCATGATTGATACTTCTATGTATGTACAACACAGTAACATTATCTCAAAGTTACCTAGGTCCGAGTTTGGTGGAAACTGACTGTTATAAATGATAAGGATCGTTGCTCAAGAAGATATGAATAATTCAGTCAGAGAAAAAAGTCCCAAAGCTTGTAGAATCCTTGGAACATTAGGAGTCCTATCAAAGAGGAAGTTGGTTATGAATAGGACTCCTAGAAGATCTCAAGTCGTGTTTAAATAGGATTGACTTTAGGCTTCTGAAATATCCTTTTACACATTAACTAAAGTGTCATGAGTTATGTTTACTTGTGTTGAGTACTTGCTTTGTATTCTTCCGAGTCAGTCTAGTGAATGTATTTTAGGAAATTGAGTTGTAATCAAACGTCATAAACAACTAGTGAGTTGGAGTGAATATTATGCTTTACAAGTTAGAGTAACTTGTGAATCAAATAGAAGTAGTAGGAGTACTCGAGAGTATTGACTTATAGTCTTGTAATTGATACATTTTGGTTCATTGTTCTAGTGGAATTGGAGTTGAAAATCCTACGTGATAGGTCGTGGTTTTTGCACCTTTAAGCCGGGTGATTTTTCACGTAAAAATTGATGTGTTCATTGTATTGCTTATTTACTTTACGCGTAAGGAACATGATAAAGATCTAAGTTTTTAAGTAATCCATACGGGCACTCAATTTAACAATTGATATCAGAGCGAGTTCTCTCATTTACATGACTAACACCTAGAGAGATCTTGGGAGAAAGATGAGTGCTCTGCCTAGAATTAATGAAGGACAATCAACTACCAGACCACCCCTGTTCAATGAAAAATATTATAGTTGGTGGAAAGCAAGAATGGAAGATTTCTTGACAGCTGTAGACTATGAACTATGGACTATAGTAAACCAAGGTCCTTTGTTTCCTACTAAACAAAATGCACAAAGTGAAACAGTTCCTAAGGACCCCTCCGAATTTGTGGTTGCAAATTTCAGAATGATGGAGAAGAATGCAAAGGCTAAGAAAATTCTTATCTGTGGACTTGGTCCTAATGAGTACAATAGAATTTCTGTGTGCTCTAAGGCGAAGTAGATATGGGATTCAATCCAAACTTCTCATCAAGGAGTAAATCAAGTAAAGAGATCAAGGATTGAACTACTCATGAGAAACTATGAGCTTTTCTCCATGAAGGAGTGTGAGCCCATCCATGATATGATGACTAGGTTCTTCTCAAATGCAAATGCGACGTCCCCTTCACGATCGCGAAGAGCGAAGGTTTCCAGCCAAACAAACAACCCTTCGCGAATGCGGTCCCCTACCCGTGGACGCGAAGAACAAATTTCCTCTAGTCCAAATCCTTATTCGCGATCGCGATGACTCCCACACGAATGTGATTCACTATAAATATTAGCAAAAACACCAGCATTGCAAACATAAGAGAAATGTTCTGAAACCACCCCAAACTCACCCAAGCCCATCAGGACCCCTTCCGAACATACCTACAAGTCACAAACATAACATGGACCTAATTGAGGCCTCAAATCACATATCATAACATCAAAACTATGAATCGCACCTCAAATCAAGCTTAATGAACTATTTTAAATTTTCAAATTCCAAACTTACGTCGAACACGTCTAAACAACTCGGAATCACTTTAAATTTTGCACACAAGTCCCAAATGACATAATGAACCTATTCCGACTCCTGAAACATCAATCCAAATCCGATAATATTGAAGTCAACTCCTCGTCAAACCTATGAACCTTCCAAACCTTTAAATTGCCAACTTTCGCCAATTAGAGCTAAAACCTTCTAGAAACATCCAAATGCTAATCTGGGCATATGCTCACGTCCCTGAACTGAAATCACTTGGAAAGGTATTTACCTCAGAAGAGTTGGTTAGCAAAGTTCTAAGAATCCTTCCAGCTTCATGGGAATCAAAAGTCACTACAATCCAGGAAGCCAAGGAATTGGATAAAATCTCACTTGATGAGTTGGTTAAAAACTTTAAAACTCATGAAATGAGAAAGATAGAACTGCGCAAAGAAGTACCAAATAAGGATAAGGCCTTAGTTCTTAACGCCTCTGAGGATGATGAATCTGACTATGATGATCCTGAACTAGCAATGTTTTCCAAGTTCAAAAGATTCATGAATAATTCTAAAAGTGCACCAAAGAGAGAGATAAGCAGTAAGCACAAGCAGATCGACAAAGCTAACTATGATGGGTGCTACAAGTGTGGCAAGATAGATCACATGGTAAATGTCTACCCAATCTGGGAAATAAAGTGGAGGAAATAATGAGGTGAAAAGAAGAAACAAGAGAAGATGAGAGAAAAGGGTTACAACAAAGGAAAAATCCTAGGTAAAGGATTTACTGAAGCAATGAAGCAGGCATTCTTGGTAGCATATGAGGATAGTGGGAGTGATTAAGAGGAAGAAAAGGAGGATGAGACTATAAGTATCTATTCTGTGATTGATGAACACCAAGCTATGAAGACAGATCCCCCAATACAACTTGGAATGCACATTGGAAAACCTCTCCTGTTTGATGAACAACACTATGATGAATGGAAGCTACATATGGAAACATTTCTTCAGGCTACTGACTTTGACCTATGAGTAATTGTCAGTCATGGACCAATTCTCCCAACCAAATTGGATGGTGAAGGTAACATGTGCAACAAAAGAGAAGACGAATACGATGAGGAAGATTGTCAGCTAGTTAAAAAGCAAATGACTTGCTCTATAGAAGTCTGTCTAGAAACACCCTCCTCAGAGTGTCCTCTTACATCTCTTCTTATGATATATGGAGTACTTATAAACTGACTTTGGAAATGAAAATATTGAAGTGGCTTTGATGGTGATTGAAGAATCAGAAAATAGAGGAAGAAGTGATAGGAATGATGGCCAGGAGCGGAAACTGAAGATAAGGCAAATCGGGTAAGTATATCTGACTTGAAAGAAAATATTCATGCTATGTCCAAAAGGCAACTGATGGCGATAATTGTGACCCTGATGAATGAAATGGATAAAATGAGTAATGGAAAGGATCAGCTAATCAACAACCTTTCTTGTGTCAAACTTGATATCAAAAAGCTTGAATCTGACAAAGATAGCTTAGAGAAACAGGTCAAAGACCTTAAGAACCAGGTTCTTAAACTTACTTCTGAGAATGAGAAGTCTCATAATACATAAGGCAAAGGAAAAATGAGTGATTTGCAGGATAATCTTGAAAAGGAATTAAAACTTATTAATGATAATCTTTGTGATGCTGAATGTAGAAATAAAGTCGTGTATGAAAACCTAGAAAAGGCTAATTATGAACTCTCTATACTAAGCAAATGGCATAGATCTTCTAATTTCTTGAATTGGCTGAATGAAAACTGTAGCTCAAACAAATCTCGAATTGGCTACAGAAAACCTATCCCTATGTTTGACCCAGAGTATGTAGGAATTTCTGATAATAACATCGCACTAATTATGGAAGAGTAGGGCATTTTACAGACACTTTCCATGCCTTAATTCATGCTCGGTTTAGAAATACCTTTGGTATTTCTAAAAATGTGAAGAAGGAAGAGGATCCAAAGTTTAATCCTCATGTCCATACTAAGTGGATTAAGGTTAACAAGAAAATAACTTCTAATCCTCTCCCCTTCTGGGCAAGAAGGGATCTGATTTATCCGTTTTCAAACAAAAAAGGACCCAAGCTAGTCTGGGTTCCCAAAACTAACTTGTGAATTTTGGTGCAGGCTAAGGTGAGAGGAACCAATCAGTACTGGTATCTCGACAGTGGATGCTCAAGATATATGACTGGAGAAAAGAATAACTTTCTCTCACTAACAGCCTTCCAAGGAGGGAGTGTGTCATCTGGAAATAGGAAAAAGGGCCAGATAACAGGTATTCGCAAGGTTGGCAAGTCACTCTCTCATTCTATAGAAGATGTGTATTATGCGGTATATCTTAAGAACAACCTACTTAGAATCTCTCAAATGTGCGACAAAGAAAATGTGGTAAAATTCAATTTCAAAATATGCATTGTCACTAAGCTTGATACTGATGAAATTGTACTAAAAGGTAAGAGACATAACAATGTCTACAAGATATCGATTATGTCACTTCCCCAGAGTGAGCACACATGCTTGAGTGTAGTGGAAGATGATCCACTACTATGGCATAGAAGACTGGGACATTCCAGTCTCTCTCAACTCAACAAGTTAGCAGTGAAGGACTTAGTCCTTGGGCTACCTAAGGTTGAGTTCACCTTTAAGAAGGTATGTGATTCCTATATTAGAGGGAAACATGTTAGGTAATCCGTTGAATCTAAGAAGTTTGTAAGTACTTCTAAACCTCTAGAACTCCTTCACATGTAGCAATGTTGACCAATGAGAATGAGGATCTGAGGAGGTAAGAGGTATGTGTTTGTGATTGTTGATGACTTCTCCAGGTATACCTCGACTTTGTTTTTGGGATCCAAAAATGAAACCTTTGATGTTTTCTATGTATTTGTTAGAATGATTCAACAAAAGCTAGGATGTAATTGAAAGTACAAGGGGGGGAGGGATGAATTGTGGATTATTAATTTCTTAGTTGACTAAGTTTTCACTTAGTAGACTAGCTTTCGTGCAACACACAGATAAGATAGAGATGAATGCAATGAATTTGATGGCAACACAAGACACAACAGTTTTTATACTGGTTCAATACTGGTGTGGTACTTACGTCCAGTTTCTCTTGGGTCACAAGGGTTCTTTTTAGATCTTTGATAAAGAATTACAAAAAGTGATGGTTTTGGCTCGTTCACTACCAACGATGTTTAGCAATAATAATTTCTGAATGTTGACACAACTCTCTTTTGTGTTCTAACTCCTTCTATCTTTTATGATACTTGTAGACTCAAGAATACAGTGTTTGTACTTAGACTTAGAGAGACTTAGAAGACGGTGTTTGTAGTTGCGCACACTGCTCCCTTCCAGTGGCTTTATAGGAAGGTATTGTTGTGTGTTTGTGTCTGATTCCAGCAAGGTATCTTGATTCTTTCAATAGAGATGGGTATTGGATTAGAGCATGGTGTCTTTGATTTCTTCAAGAGGGATGGACTGGAATTTGTTAAATCATGGAGTGCTCTGTTCCATGCTGTTTCCCTGCTGAGATGCTTCATACTTTTCTTGAAGAGATGAGCGCATGTTAAATGATTTCCAGTTGGTGGGGTGGATTAATTAATCAAGGAGTGCTTGATGACAAGAAGCACCACTTCCAATTGTTTCCCATTATGATGTGTTTTCCACCCAACTTGTGTCCCATTTCTTTTGTCCTTCCTTCTTGATCTTTGTTTGATTTAAGTTTCTATCTTTTTGATAGCTTGCATCAGGCCCTTCGGTTGATGCCTTGTTCTCTACAGTCAAGAGTTAGGTATTAGTTTTATACACCTGTAAATAGATATGTATTAGTTTTATACACTTGTCATCATTGAAACTTAGATATAACAATCTCCCCTTTTTTGATGATGACAACCAAGAGAGAGTAAATAAGGTATACTTCCCTTAGAGTTGTTGTACTCATTACTGCTCCCCCTGACTTGTTGATTTACTCCCCCTGAGTTGTTGATTTACTTCTCCATACATGTTCTCCCCCTTTTACATCAATCAAAAAAGAAAGGTGGAAGCCCAGTATATAACGATATGCATTCAGATAATAGGCACACTAGATAGAAAAATAATATACAGATATATGCATACTAGTTAGAGCAACATAAGTAATGCCTTTAGCAGAGGCATAGAGTGATGGTTCATACATACAGATGCAAAAATAAGACTTTCAAACAAAATCAAGGACAAGAGATTGTTTTTAGCACACACAATCACGCCTTAATTTCTCCTTAGGAAGTATTTGAGGGTATTGATCACTTTGGTGCAGAAGGATTCATAGGAGGTTTCAACATCTTTGACGAGCTTGTCTATTTTTTGCTGACATGGAGTTGAATGCCCTGGCTCCTTATCTCCGTGTTGCTCCCATATCCATCCTTAGGTTGGCCACATCTGTACCTGTTTCCTTGGTGACCTCTCTGATTTTGTTAACCTGTTCTTTCATTTCAACAAGCATGAGTCTTGCACCGTCTAGATATTGTTGAATCTGCTGAAAGTTTTGAGAGGCATTTGACTGAGACTCTGGTAGTTCAACGGGAGCTGCAATCTGTACTGGGACACTCTCAGCTTTGGTGCGTTTAACCCATCCATCATCACTTAAGGTGTAACCCATCATAGAGAAGGTTGTCTTGTCATATGTACTGGTAATGTGCTTGGGTGTGAAAGGTGTCAAGTCAACCTTCATAACTCCAAGAATATGTGAAATAAGTAGGCCATATGGTAGACAAGCAGCGGAAGAGGATATATCCCTGATACTCTCAAACATTTATTGACGAATCCATACAAACCAGTTGAGTCTTTTGTTGTTCACAAGACAGTAGAGAACAAAGATATCTCTGGTGGATAAGGTGCTAAGAGACCCAGTTCTAGGAAGTAGAGTGGTGGCTATCATGTGGGCCAAAACCCAGTGTTCAAACTTTAGATTTTTGGGACCAATGTCGGGAGGATTATCAGTCAGAAAGGCTTTTGCTTATTCTAAGGAAACTTCAAAGTCTTTGGCCAAGCATTTTGCATAAACAACTCATACCCATTAAACTTAGCAGAAAAAATCTTCTCAAATTGATAAGAGTCGAGAACAATTCTAGTGCCTAAAACCATGGATTCAAAGTTACCTTTATCATTCACAAACAAATTTGCATAGAACATTCTCACAAGCTCTTCATATACGGAGCTCTCAATAGTATCGAATAGAGAGGAAAGACGTTGAAAATCGAAAACAGCAATCACATAACAGTGCCAATTTTTCATAAGAGAGAGACTTACAGTGCGTCCATAAGCCATATATTTCGACTTATAGGACTCAAACCTTGATTTCTCATTTGGTCTATAGAATATTAGTTTGTCCTCTGGGAAAATTCAGTACTCTCCACTTTCTCTTTCTTGCATGCAGATATTTTGGGGGTTTGCTCCATGGGCTTTTTTCCTGCCTTTTTCTGGCTAATGGGAAGATCCTCAGATGACTTACTGCTTTCATTGTCAGTTCTGAGAGGGTCTGAGTCGATGGAAGATTCCAAATCTATAGTTTCTTCAGGGTTGAGGGTTTTCTGAACCCTTCTACTTTGTCTGGTAGCAGTGGAAGATGAGAGGTTTCTTTTCACCATGGTGAGGATTTCTTTGGAGAGGATGAAGAATGAGAAGGAGTAGGAGGATTCTTATCTAGACTTTGGAGGGCTGAAGAGTTGCATTGGTTGAAGTAGAGTACGGATTCAGAAAGGAGTGACTCTTCTGAGGAGATGTTTCAGCGGTACTGAGGGAGGTGTAATAAATACGCTTTTATCAAAGTAAAATTAACACTTATAAGAGAAAAGTAATGTGTTTTAATCGTATATAGAAGATTTGTTTTATAAAACACACATGATGCCAATCGTTATTTGCAGTAGACAAAATCTTTCTTCTAAAAGAGGTTTTGTAAAAATATCAGCAAGTTGAGATTCAGTACTAATGAATTCTTATGCAATATCACCTTTAGCAACATGATCACTAATAAAATGATGCTTGATTTCTATATGCTTTGCTCTGGAGTGATGCACGTAATCTTTTTCCAAACAAATAGCACTAGTATTATCACATAATATGGAAGTTGTGGTAAGAGATAAATTATAGTCGAGAAGTTGATGCATGATCCAAAGAACTTGTGTACAAAAACTTCCAACAGCTAAATATTCTGCTTCAGTTGTTGATAAGGAAACACAATTTTGTTTCTTGCTATGTCAGGAAACTAGTGCATTTCCCAACAGTTGGCATGTGCCGCTGGTATTGTTCCTGTCGATTTTATCACCTGCAAAATCTGAATCTGAAAAACCTTTCAAGACAAAATTTTTAGAGTGAGCATACCATAATCCTAATTCATAGGTCCCAATAAGATATCTTATAATGTGTTTAACAGCAGTAAGATGAGATTCCTTTGGAGCCGACTGAAACCTTGCACATTTACACATACTAAACATTATATCTGGTCGACTAGCAGTGACATGTAATAAGGATCCAATCATTCCTCTATACATAGTTTCATCAACACTTTTTCCATGGTAATCTTCGTCAAGCATAGTTGTTGGACTCATTGGAGTCCCAATGGGCTTAGCATTTTTCATGCCAAACTTGTTTTTTAAGTACTTTGATGTACTTGATTTGACTGATAAAGATCCCTTTGAGAGACTGTTTGATTTGTAGTCCAAGAAAGTAAGTTAGCTCTCCCATCATGCTCATTTCGAATTTTTCTTTCATAGAATGAGCAAATTCTTCTCATAAAACAGAGTTAGGACTTCCAAAAATAATATCGTCAACATAAATTTGAGTAATAAAACTACCTGAATTTGAGTGCTTATTAAACAGAGTTGTATCGATATTACCTCGTTTGAAGCCTTGATTTAGAAAGAAAGAGCTTAATCTTTCGTACCAGGCTTGGGGAGCTTGCTTGAGTCCGTATAGAGCTTTTGTCAGCTTATATACATGATCTGGGAGAGTATCATTTACAAAACCAGGAGGTTGCTTTACATAGACTTCATCAGAGATGTATCCATTTAGAAAAACACTTTTTATATCTATTTGAAATAGTTTGAATCCTTTATGAGCAGCAAAGGTAAGTAATATTCGAATATATTCCAGTCTTGCTACTGGTGCGAATGTTTTGTCATAGTCGATTCCCTCTTGCTGAGAATAACCTTGCGTAACAAGTCATGCTTTATTTCGCATCACTAGTCTAGATTCGTTTAACTTATTTCTGCAAACCCATTTTGTTCCTACAATAGAAGCATTTGAAGGTTTTGGAACCAATTTCCATACTTTATTTTTTTCAAATTGATCAAGTTCATCCTTCATTGCTTTGACCCAGTGAACATCTTTTAGTGCTTCATCCACTTTCTTTGGCTCAAGTTGAGAAATTAGAGCCATGTGGGAATTGAGCTTTTGAGATCTTCTGGTAGTGATTCCTTTGTGTGGATTTTCAATAAGAAATTTGTGAGGATATCCAGGTTCACTTTTCCATTCATTTAGGATGGTCGTGGTTGTTTCCCTTTCCTCAGTAGTCGACTGTTTTGTTGAAGAAGATTCTTGGACTTCATTATGTTCCTCAGTTGACTAATCTTGCTGACCAGTCGACTCCTCTTGACAGTCCTTTCCTATAACAACAGATTTTGGAACAATAAACATTTCCTCATCTTCAGGAAGTTTTTCATTCCTTGAGTGAGGGTTAGTGTCAACAAAAGCAACATGAATTGATTCTTCAATACATAAGGTTCTTTTATTGTAGACTCTATATGCTCTTCTTGAGGGATAGTATCCAAGGAATATACCTTTGTCGCATTTTGGATCAAAGTTACCCAGATTGTCCTTTCCATTATTGTGAATGAAGCATTTGCATCCAAAATAATGAAAATAATTAATGTTGGGTTTCTTACTATTCCATACCTTATATGAAGTCTTTTTAAGGATGGGCCGAATCAAACATCTGTTGATAATATGACATGCAGTGCTTACAGCTTCTGCCCAGAAGTGGTGAGGTAGAGAGTTTTCCACAATCATGGTTCTAGCCATATCCTGTAAGGTTCTATTTTTATGTTCTACCACTCCATTCTGTTGAGGCAATCTTGGTGAAGAGAAATTGTGAGAGATTCCTTGGTTATTGCAAAAGTTTTCAAAGGCTCTGCTTTCAAATTCTCCTCCGTGATCACTTCTGATAGTGGAAATGTAGTATCCCTTTTCACGCTGGACCTTCTTACAGAAAACTTCAAAATTTCTTAGGGCTTCATCTTTATGACTTAGAAAAATAACCTACGTAAATCGAGAAAAATCATCCATAATAACAAAAGCGTATTTTCTACCACCTATACTAGCAGTTCTGGTTGGACCAAACAAATTCATATGCAATAGTTGAAGTGGTTTAGTAGTAGAAATAATGGTTTTTATTTTGAAAGATGAGCGAGATTGTTTTCCTAGTTGACATGTATCACAAATATGATCTTTTGAAAAATCTAGCTTTGGAAGACCAATGACAAGATCATGTTTAGAGTGTTTTTGGATAGTATGCATGCTAGCGTGTCCAAGCTTTCTATGCCAAACCCAAGGGTTATCGATTATAGAAGCAAGACAAATTTGATTTTCAAGACTATCTATATTACTGATGGTGCAGACATTTTTTCTCTCTGTTACCTGAAAGAATGACTTTACCTGATTTGTCTTCTATAAACCAGCCATGTTTCTTAAAAAGAACCTCATAATCATTGTCACATAGTTGACTGATACTGAAAAGATTGTAACCGAGTTCATCAACCAGGTATACTACATCCACATAGCATGTTGAGCTAAGGGGAACTTTTCCCACTCCAATAACATTTCCTTTTGATTTATCTCCGAAGGTAACTGTTCCTCCATCTAGTTTGGTGACTGTTTTGAATAATTGTTTGTCACCAGTCATGTCTAGAACACGCGCTGTCAAGATACCATTTTCCTTTTCGATTCATCTTGCGGTGTTCCTGCAAATCAAGATACTTGTTTTTAGGTACCCAAGCCTGCTTGAGTCCTAAATGGCTAGATTTCTGAGTGTTAGCTTGACTAGAGGATTTAGGTCGCCAGGCCCATCTCCTGTTGTCCTTAAACCTGCAATGGTTAGAAGTGTGACCACGTTTTCCATAATAAACACATGACGGTTTATTGGGATTTTCAAAGCCTTTTTCTGCTCTGATTATGTTCCTGCATTGGTTAGTGTTGTGAACATTTTTACCACAATAAGAGCATGCCTGAAGGTTTCTAGTTGTAATCAAATAATTAAAAGGAATGGTCGAATTTGACTTGACAGAACTATAACTAGTGTATTTTTGTAATCCATTCAAGTGAAGTTGAAGTTCATTTACTTCCTCTTGAAGCTTGTCTTGTTCAATTTCACACACTTCCAGCTTCAAGGCCGAGTCCTTTTTTTCTCTTTGGATTTTTCTGAGTTCATTTAGAACTCTTTCAATATCTGCAAGAGCAATAATAACAAATTCTTGAAGTTCACAACAGTTAGGACAAGTAGAAAAACGTACCTCACTAGTTCCCTCGTCTGTCATAAGACCGAGTTCACCTGAGTCCTCATTACTATCTTCTTTTATGGCCATGAAACACATATTTGCAATTTCTTCAAGGTCAGATTCTTCTTCATCACTCCAGGATTCAAAAGACTTCTTCTTTTGAAAGTTCCTGCTGAGTTTTGTCTTCTGTATGGCACAATCAGCTTGAATGTGCCCATATTTTCCACATTCATAGCATCTTCCATTATTTTTATCATTTTCATTGTTTTTCCTTCCTCTTTTGAAGTTTTATTTCCCTCTTTTACTGAATTTGTTCTTACTATCATGTTAGCTACAACTTGAGAAAGCATGGCTATGTTTTCATCTTGTTCTCCTTCTTCCTCTTCTTCTTCATTTTCTAGTTCAGCAACAGTCGCTTTAAAAGCTACTGCTTTCTTCTTTTCTTGTTGAATTTGCCTGTCCAAGTGAGTTTTCTCAAAGGCAATTAAATCACCTCTTAGTTCATCATAGGATATTTTGTCAAGGTCTTGACATTCTAGAGCAATAACTTTGGGCTGCCAGATTGTGGGTAGGCTTCTGAGGATTTCCTAACTTGTTCTCTATTTTTTATTAGTCTACCAAAGGATTTTAGATCTCCAAGGATTTTTCTGAACCTGGAGAACATTTCCTTCACCGATTCTCCATCCTTCATTTGAAATAGCTCATAATCACGAACTAGAAGATTGATCCTTGTTTCTTTTACCTTGTCTGTTCCCTCATATGTGATTTCCAATTTATCCCACATTTCCTTTGCAGTTTCACAGCTTGAAATCTTTTCATACTCTTCTCCACTAATGGCATTATACAATGGAGTTTTTGCTTTGGCATTCACAGTTATAACAGCAGCTTGTTCATCAGTGTAATCATCCAAGTCAAGTAGATCAGTTGATACAAGGATGTGATCATTTTCATCTTTCTTTGGTGGAATTGGAAGATTTCCTTTTTTATAACACGCCAAATTTTGATGTCATATGATATAGTGTATGTTTCCATGAGAACTTTCCAATGAGAAACATGTTGTCCGTTAAAGTATAGAGGTCATACTTGCGAGGTTCCTTCTTGAAATAATACATCGACGACTGTGTTTGATCCCATGATCTTTTTCTCACTAGCTGTTAAGCAAAGTTTGTGAGACGGGCTATGATACCAATTGAAAGTACGGGGGGGGGGGGGTGAATTGTTGACTATTAATTTCTTAGTTGACTAAGTTTTCACTAAGTCGACTAGCTTTCGTGCAACACACAGATAAGATAGAGATGACTGCAATGAATTTGATGGCAACATAAGACACAACAGTTTTTATACTGGTTCAGTACCTGTGTGGTACTTATGTCCAGTTTCCCTTGGGTCACAAAGGTTCTTTTTAGATCTTTGATAAAGAATTACAATAGTGATGGTTTTGGCTCGTTCACCACCAACGATGTTTAGCAATAATGATTTCTGAATGTTGACACAACTCTCTTTTGTGTTCTAACTCCTTCTATCTTTTATTACACTTGTAGACTCAAGAATACAATGTTTGTACTTAGAGTTGGAGAGACTTAGAAGACAGTGTTTGTAGTTGCGCACACTGCTCCCTTGAGTTCGCCAGTGGCTTTATAGGAAAGTATTATTGTGTGTTTGTGTCTGATTCCAGCAAGGTGTCTTGATTCTTTCAACAGAGATGGGTGTTGGATTAGAGCATGGTGTGTCTGATTTCTTCAAGAGGGATGGGTTGTAATTTGTTAAATCATGGAGTGCTCTGTTCCATGCCGTTTCCATGCCGAGATGCTTCATACTTTTCTTGAAGAGATGAGCACATGTCAAATGGTTTTCAGTTGGTGGGGTGGATTAAACAATCAAGGAGTTCTTGATGACAAGAAGCACCACTTCCAATTGTTTCCCATTATGATGTGGTTTCCACCCAACTTGTGTCCCATTTCTTTTGTCCTTCCTTCTTGATCTTTGTTTGATTTGAGTTTCTGCCTTTTTGATATCTTGCATCAGGCCATTCGGTTAATGCCTTGTTCTCTACAGTCAAAAGAGTTAGGTATTAGTTTTGTATACTTGTAAGTAGATATGTATTAGTTTTGTACACTTGTCATCACTGAAACTTAGATATAACAATCTCACCCTTTTTGATGATGACAATCAAGAGAGAGTAAATAAGGTATACTTCCCTTAGAGTTGTTGTACTCATTATTGCTCCCCCTGAGTTGTTGATTTACTTCTCCATGCATGTTCTCCCCCTTTGACATCAATAAAAAAAAGAAAGGTGCAAGCCCAGTATATAACAACATGCGTTCAGATAATAGGCACACTAAATTGAAAACTAATATATACAGATAATATGCATACTAGTTGGGATAACATAAGTAATGCCTTCAGTAGAGGCATAGAGTGATGGTTTATACATACAGATGCAAAAATAAGACTTTCAAACAAAAGCAAGCCCAAGAGATTGTTTTTAGGACACACAATCATGCCTTAATTTCTCCTTAGGAAGTATTTGAGGGTATTGATAACTTTGGTGCAGAAGGCCTATAAGGTTTTTAATAAAAGAACTATGTGTGTGGAAGAAAACATTCATGTTATATTCGATGAATCTAACAACTTGGCTGAGAAAGGTTTACAAGATGAAGAGTATGACATAGGATTCACTGGTGATGGAGATATAAAGGAATCTGATGAAGATGGATCTAAAAAACACAAGAAAATTGATAGTGATAATGAGGAACACGAAAAAGAAAGAACTATTCTAACTGCTGACCAGGCAAATGAAGCCACTCCTACTGAACTTGCTCCTTTGGGGCACTCCTCAGGTGAATCTTCTCTGGGTATACAGATCAGACTAGGGAAGCATCAAAGCTCATACCCTCTTGAGAATATCATCTCTGGTCTAAATGCAAGGGTGCAAACTAGGTCTTCTCTAATAAATCTATGTGCACTCACAACATTTCGCTCACATGTTGAACTTAAGACCATCAAAGAAGCTCTAAAGGATCCAGACTAGATCATGACCATGCAAAATAAGCTAAGTTACTTTGAGAGAAGCAAGGTCTGACACCTGGTACAACAACTCAAGAACATAACTGTCATAGGTGCTAGATGGGTGTTCAGAAACAAGTTGGATGAACAAGAAAATATCATAAGAAACAAGGCCAGACTAGTGGTTCACGGATATAATCAAGAAGAAGGCTTTGACTTGTCACGACCCAAAATCCTAACATATCGTGATGGCGCCAATCTAAATACTAGGCAAGCTGACAACATCAATAACCCACGATTTCCTTTAAGTTTGAAAATATAATATTTAAATACAATACCAAAAATGTCGCAAATACTAATATACACTCCCAAAACCCTGTGTCACTGAGTCTATGAGCATCTATATATTACAAGTTTAGAAAACACGATCTATAATAATCTGAGACCAAATAAAATAAATAAAAGGATAGGAAAGGAGAGACAAGGTCTGCGAAACATGGCAGCAACCTCTAAATCTCTGAAAAATCAACTGTGTGAAAGAATCAACACCCACTATCCGAGCTCATCTGGATCTGCACATGAAATGCAGGATATAGTATGACTACAACCAATTCAGCAAGTAACAATAATAAATAAAGAACAGAATGTAGTGACAAGACTCACAGCTAAGTCCAAATACAATACTTTCTAACATAAAAAGGTTGACATGCTTTTAAGTTCAACATTTAAAACTCCACAGTAATTTCATATCAAATTTGACTGAAACAGAAATAATGTCTTTTAAAGATTTCCGAAACAATTATATATGACAGCTGAAATGCAGCAATAATGGAATCGACGCATCCTCTCAGAGTAACAGTCACTCAGTCCTACCATTTACTCCAACCTCACAGTCACTCTTTCCTCACAATCACTCATTCCTCTCCAATGCTCAGCACTCGACACCCGCACTCAGTAGGTACATGTGCTCACTGGGCGTGTGTACAAACTCTGGAGGGGCTCCTTCAGCCCAAGCACTATATCAAGCCGATCATGGCATATAACAATGAAACATGTTGCGGCGTGCAGCCCGATCCCATAAATATCCTGACAATTAGGCCCTCGACCTCACTCAATCATCAACCTCTTCAGTCTCTCGGGCTCACGATGTCATGAAAATCAACCCAAAATGATAATATGATGTATCAATAAATAGCAACATAGACTAAGATATGATATGAAATGAATGAACATGACTGAGTGTGAAATTACAATTTGAACATATAATCCAACCACAGATATGACCCCGGTGGGAACTAATATTGACAACATATGCCTAAGCATGATTTCTAATACGAGTTTCAACTCAATTTTCTCTAACACGTAGAAAATGTACATATATCAACAGATTACTCAACTACACAATTTCATGGAATTGACCAAGTCACAATTCCTATGGTGCACGCCCACACGCCCATTACCTAGCATGTGGGCACCTAAAGACCAATCATATAACAAATAATCCGGGGTTTCATGCCCTTAGGACCAAATTTAGAACTGTTACTTACTTCAAACCGTGTAATTCTTTATTCTTCTATGCTTTTGCCTCGTGAATTGGCCTCCAAACGGCTCGAATCTAGCCACAAATAATCTGATTCAGTCACTAAAAATTATTGGAATTAATTCCATAAGAAATTACTAATTTTCCAACAAAATCCAAAATTTAACTCAAAAATCACTCGTGGGGCCCACGTCTCGGAACCCGATAAAAGTTATTAAATCCGTAAGCCCATTCTACCACGAGTCTAACCATACCATCAAGTCCCATAACATTGTATGAACATAGTCGAACCCTCAAATTGACTCAAACAATGCTAAAACCACGAATCATACCCCAATTCAAGCCTAATGAAACTAAGAACTTTCCAATTTCTAAAAACAACGCCGGAACCTATCAAATCACGTCCGAATGACCTCAAATTTTGCACATAAGTCATAAATGACATAAAGAATTTATTCATATTTCCAAAATCAAATTCCAACCCCGATATCAAAAAGTCAACCCCCGGTCAAACCTCCCAAAAATTCAACTTTCGCCATTTCAAGCCTAATTCCACTACGGACCTCCAAATAATTTTTGGGACACACTCCTAAGTCAAAAATTCCCTTACGGAGCTATTGGAATCATCAGAATTCAAATCCGAGGTCGTTTATACATAAGTCAACATCCTGTTAACTTTTCTAACTTAAGTTTTTGATTATGAGACTAAGTGTCTTATTTCACTCTGAAATCCTTCCAGACCCGAACCAACTAACCTGATAATTCATAAAACAATTGTAAAGCATATACTTAGCAGTAAATGGGGGGATGGGGTTATAATAATCAAAATGACCGGCCGGGTCGTTACATGATCCCCCTCTTAAACAAACATTCGTCCTCGAACGAGTTTAGAATCATACCTGAAGTCTTAAATAGATGTGGATATTTGCTCTGCATCTCCCGCTCAATCTCCCAAGTAGCCTGTCCCACTGGCTGGCCTCTCCATTGTACCTTCACCGATGCTATGTTCTTTGACCTCAACTTGCGAACTTTACGTTCAAGTATGACCACCAGCTCCACATCATAAGTCAAATAATTATCCAACTGCACCGTACTGACATCTAAAATATGAGATGAATCCCCGACATACTTTCAGAGCATGGATACATGGAACACTTGATGAATACCTGATAGACTAGGTGGCAAAGCAAGTTCATAAGCCACCTCTCCAATCTTCTTAAGCATCTCAAAAGGCCCAATATACCGAGGGCTCAACTTGACCTTTTTCTCGAACCTCAACACACCCTTCATGGGTGAAATTTTGAGCAGAACCTTCTCCCCAACCATGTAAACAACATCACGAACCTTCCTCTCGGCATAACTCTTTTGTTTAGACTGCGCCGTGCGAATCCGCTCCTGAATCAATTTAACCTTCTCCAAAGCGTCCTGAACCAAGTCAGTAACCAATAGCCTAGCCTCACCCGGCTCAAACTAACCCACCGGAGACCGACACTGTCTCCCATACAAAGCCTCATACGGAGCTATCTGAATACTCGACTGGTAGCTGTTATTGTAAGCAAACTCTGCGAGTTGCAGAAATTGATCCCAGGAACCCCCAAAATCAATGACACAACGTGTAACATATCCTCCAATATTTGAATAGTGCGGTCGGGTTGTCCATCCGTCTGAGGGTGGAAGGTTGTACTCAACTGAACCTGTGTGCCCAATTCTTGTTGCACTGCTCTCCAAAACTGTGATGTAAACTGTGTGCCCCGATCTGAAGATGGACACTGACACACCGTGTAGGCGAACAATCTCGCAGATATAAATCTTAGCTAACCGCTCTGAAGAATAATTAGTACTAACTAGAATAAAATGCGCGCACTTGGTCAACCGATCTACAATCACCCAAACAACATCAAACTTTCTCAATGTCCGTGGAAGCCCAACTACGAAATCCATGGTAATACGCTCCCATTTCCACTCCGGAATTTCAAGTCTCTGATGCTCGTACTTTACCTATTGAAAATTCATACACCGAGCTACAAATCCAACTACTTCTTTCTTCATTCGCCTCCACCAATAGTGCTGCCTCAAATCCTTAAACATCTTCGCGACACCTAGATGAACTGAGTACCGTGAATTGTGAGCCTCCTTGAGAATCAACTCATGCAACCCATCCATATTAGGCATACATAGTCTGCCATACATCCGTAATACGCCGCCATCCCCAATAGTGACTTCCTTGGCATCACTGTGTTGAACCGTGTCCTTAAGGACAAGCAGACAGGGGTCATCATACTCACTTTCTATGATATGATCAAAAAAAGAAGACTGAGAAACCACACAAGACAAAACGTGATTCGGCTCCGAAACATCCAGTCTAACAAACTGGTTAGCCAAGTCCTGAACATCCAAGGCTAAAGGCCTCTCTACTACTGGTAAGTATGCTAAGCTGCCCAAACTCTCAGCCTTATGAGTCAAGTCATCGACCACCACATTGGCCTTTCCGGGATAATAGAGAATGGTAATATCATAATCCTTAAGGAACTCTAACCACCTCTGTTGCCGCAAGTTAAGATCCTTCTATTTAAACAGATGTTGTAGACTGCGGTGATCGGTATAAACTTCACAATGGACACCATACAAATAATGACGCCAAATCTTCAAGGCACGAACAATAGCTGCTAACTCAAGGTCGTGGACTGGATAATTCTTCTCATGTACCTTTAACTGTCTGGACGTATAAGCAATCACCCTACCGTCTTGCATCAGCACTGCATCGAGACTAATACGCGATGATACGCGATGCATCACAATACATAGTATAAGACTCTAAACTTGTAGGAAACACCAATACTGGGGCTGTAGTCAAAGCTGTCTTAAGCTTCTGAAAGCTCTCTTCACACTCATCCGACCACCTTAATGGAGCACCTTTCTAGGTCAATTTAGTCTAAGGCGATGCAATATACGAAAAACCCTCCACAAAGCGATGATAATAATCGGCCAAGCCGAGAAAGCTCTGAATCTCAGTAGTTGAAGATGGCCTGGGCCAACTCTGAACTACCTCTATTTTCTTCGGATCCACCTTAATTCCTTCACTGGACACTAGATGTCCCAAGAATGCCACCGAACTAAGCCAAACCTCACAGTTAGAGAATTTGGCATAAAGTATCTCCTCAGAGCCTCTGTCATACAATACCCAAGTGTTGTTCATGATCCTCCTTGCTACGTGAGTACACCAGGATATCATCAATAAATACTACGACAAATGAATCAAGATCTGGCTGGAATACACTATTCATCATATGCATAAATGTTGCTGGGGCGTTGGTCAGCCCAAAAGAGATCACGAGAAATTCACAGTGTCCATAACGAGTCCTGAATGTCGTCTTTAGAATATCTGAATCCCGAATTTTCAACTGGTGATACCCAGGTCTCAAATCAATTTTGGAGAACACCCTCGCTCCCTGAAGCTGGTCAAATAAATCATCAATACGCGGCAAAGGATATTCATTATTGATTGTAACTTTATTCAGCTGCCTGTAATCGATGCACATCTGCATAGTACCATCTTTCCATTTCACAAACAGAACTGGTGCATCCCAAGGTGACACACTAGGCCTATTAAACATCTTATCAAAGTGTTCCTGAAGTTGCTCTTCTAATTCTTTCAACTCAGCTGGTGCCATTCAATACGGAGGAATACAAATGGGCTGAGTGTCTGGCACTAAGTCAATATCGAAATCAGTATCCCAGTCAGGTGGCATACCGGGCAGATCTGCAGGAAATACATCCGAAAAGTCTCGCACTACCGACAATAAATCAATAGGAGGAATACCTACATCAACGTCTCTCACAAAGGCCAAATATGACAAACATCCCTTCCCAACCAAACGTTGGTCCTTCAAATAAGAAATTACCCTGATCGGAACATAATATAAAGAACCTCTTCATTCAACCTTTGGCAACCCCGGCATCGTCAACGTCATAATTTTTGCGTGACAGTCCAAAATAGCATGGCGTGGTGACAACCAATCCATACCCAGGATTACGTCGAAATCAACCATATTGAGCAATAAAAGAACAACTATGGTATCCAGTTCCCTAATAGTTACCACACACGATCGATACACACAGTCCACAATAATAGTATTGCCCACTAGTCTAGATACACGAACATGTGAAATTAAGGACTTATAGGGCATATCCAAATAATGAGAAAAGTACGATAATACATACGAATAAATGAAACCAGGGTCAAATAATATAGAAGCCTGCATGTGGCACACTGAAACAATACCTGTAATCACTGCAATTGAAGAAACATCATTTGACCTGGTAGGAAAAGCATAAAATCGAGTCTGACCACCACCTGATCGGCCTCCCCCTCTTAGGCAACCCCTAGCTGACTCACCCCCACCCCGAGCTGGTTGGGCGGGTGGAAAAGTAACTGGTGCTGAAGTCATAGTCTGACTCCTTTACTGCACTGGACCTAGCGACGAGGACGCTGCCTCCATATATGCCCAAATTCCCCGCACTCAAAGAAGCTCCCCGGTACTGGTGGTGATGCGGACTGAATCAAGCCCCTAGAACTAAAATAACTTCTAGAAGCACCCGGTGCAAATGAATCCTAAACTGAAGGGGCATGGGATGAACTCTGGGTTGGAAGGGCACAGACCATCTCTATCTGCCGAGCAATGTCAACTACCTCATCAAACATAGCACCAGATACCCTCTCCCGAGTCATAAGTAACAACAGCTGATATGTGAGGCCATCAATGAATCTCCTAATACTTTCCCTATCAGTAGGAACCAACTAGACAGTGTGACAAGCCAACTCAGAAAATCTCATCTCGTACTGCATCACAGACATGCCATCCTGACGTAACTGCTCGAATTGTCTATGCAGCTCTTCTCTATGAGACTGCGGCACAAACTTCTCCAAAAAAAGAACGGATAAATCTTGCCATGTAAGTGGTACTGCACCGATCGGCCTGCGCTTCTCATAAGCCCAGAAAACTAAAAAGTAGTGAACGAGACCCCACTGGTCTCCAGAATACCCGTTGTCCGAAGCATGCGCTGGCACTTATGCAGAAATCCCTGAGCATCCTCTAACATAGCACCGCTATATCTGGAATCTTCTCATGAGCTATAGCAATTGGTGGTGCTACAAGTGTTTCTCCAACTTCTATACAAGCTACACCTCGACCTCTACCTCAGCCCAGGCCTCTACCACGGGCCCGGCATCTTGTGGCCCTAACTGGTGGCATTGGTGGCTAACCGTCCGATCCGGTAGTACGTATCCTCACCATCTGTGAGAAAATAGAACAATAGAAATTTAGTTTTCGGAATCAACAATTCGCATGACATAATACAAGAAGGTGAAAATTTCCTAAGGGTTCGGCAACCTCTCTAAGATAAGTAAAAATGTCTCCGAACCGATCCGCAAGACTCTACTAAACCTGCTCATGACTCGTGAGACCTATTTAACCTAGGCTTTGATACCAACTTGTCACTACCAAAAATCCTAACCTGTCGCAATGGCGCCTATCTCAATACTAGGCAAGCCGACAACATCAATAACCCACGATTTCCTTTAAGTTTGAAATATAATGTTTAAACGCAATACCAAAAATCTCGAAAGTACCAATACAAACACTCCCAAAATCTGGTGTCACTAAGTACATGAGCATCTATAGATTACAAGTCTAGAAAACACGGTTTATAATAATCTGAGACAAAATACAATAAATAACAGGATAGGGAAGGAGAGACAAGGTCTGTGAAACATGACAGCTACCTCTGAATCTCTGAAAAATCAACTGTGTGAAAGAATCAACACCCACTATGACCAGGGTCGCATGGATCTGCACACGAAGTGCAGGGTGTAGTATGAGTACAACCAACTCAGCAAGTAACAATAATAAATAATGAACTAAAAGTAGTGACGAGCTTCACAGCTAAGTCCAAATACAGTACTTTCCAACATAAAAAGGTAGGCATGCTTACAAGTTCAATATTTAAAACTCCACAATAATGTTATATCAAATTTGACCGAAACAAAAATAATGTCTTTCAGAGTTTCCCAAAACAATGATATATGATAGCTAAATGCAGCAATAATGAATCAATGCATCCTCTTAGAGTAACAGTCACTCAGTCCTCCCATTCACTCCAACCTCACAGTCACTCTTTCCTCACAATCACTCATTCCTCTCAGTCACTCATTCCTCTCAATCGCTCAACACTCGCACTCATTAGGTACGTGCACTCACTAGGGGTGTGTACCGACTACGGACGGCCTCCTTCAGCCCAAGCACTATATCAAGCCAATCATGGCATATAACAATGAAACATGTTGCGGCGTGTAGCCCTATAGCATAAATATCCTCACAATTAGGCCCTCAGCCTCACTCATTCATTAAGCTTTCCAGTCTCTCGGGCTCACGATGTCATGAAAATCAGCCCAAAAATGATAATATGATATATCAATAAATAGCAACAGAGACTGAGGTATGATATGAAATGATTGAACATGACTGAGTGTGAAATTACAACTTGAACATATAATTCAACCACAGAAATGACCCCAGTGGGTACCAATAATAACAACATATGCCTAAGCATGATTTTTAATACGAGTCTCAACTCAATTTTCTATAACACGTAGAAAATGTACAGATATCAACCGATTATTCAACTACACAATTTCATGGAATTGACCAAGTCACAATTTCTACGGCGTACGCCCACACTCCTATCACCTAGCATATGCGTTACCTCAACACCAATTACATAACACATAATTCGGGGTTCATACCCTCATGACCAAATTTAGAACTGTTACATACCTCAAACCGTGTAATTCTTTATTCTTCTATGCCTTAGTCTCGTGAATTGGCTTCCAAACGCATTGAATCTAGCCACAAATAATATGATTCAGTCAATAAAAATATTGGAATTAATTCCATAAGAAATTACTAATTTTCCAACAAAATTCGAAATTTAACTCAAAAATCACTCGTGGGGCCCACATCTCGGAACCCGACAAAAGTTACAAAATTCGAAAGCCCATTCAATCACGAGTCTAACCATACCATCAAGTTCCATAACATCATATGAACTTAGTCGAACCCTCAAATCGCCTCAAACAACGCTAAAACCACGAATCATACCCCAATTCAAGCCTAATGAAACTAAGAACTTTCCAATTTCTACAAACGATGTCGGAACCTATCAAATCAAGTCCGATTAACCTCAAATTTTGCACACAAGTCATAAATAATATAACAGACATTCAAATTTTCATAATTAGATTCCGACCCCGATATCAAAAAGTCAACCCCCAGTCAAACTTCCCAAAAATTCAACTTTCGCTATTGCAAGCCTAATTCTACTACAGACCTCTAAATAAGTTTTCGGACACGCTCCTAAATCTAAAATCATCATACAGAACTATTGAAATCATCAGAATTCAAATTCGAGGTTGTTTATATATAAGTCAATATCCAGTCAAATTTTCTAACTTATATTTTTAATTATGAGACTAAGTGTCTCATTTCACTCCAAAATCTTTCCGGACCCGAACCAACTAACTCGGTAATTCATAAAACAACTGTAACGAATAAATTGAGCAGTAAATGGGGGAACAGAGTTATAATAGCCAAAACGACCGGTCGGGTCGTTACATGACTATGATGAGACATTTGCACATATATCTAGAATGGAGGCTATAAAAATGTTTATAGCCTTTGCTACCCACAAGGAATTCAATTTATACCATATAGATGTAAAAAGTGCCTTGTTGAATGGGTACCTGAAGGAGGAAGTGTTTGTCAAACAACCTCCTGGATTGGAAAGTGAAATATTTCCTAACTATATGTTCAAACTGGATAAAGCTCTTTATGGTCTGAAACATCCTCATAGAGCTTGTATGAAAGGATCTCAAAATTCTTCGTAGCCAACAACTTTGTAAGAGGAAAGGTGGACAACACTCTATTTTTGGTGTCTTGGGGAACCAAGAATCAAAACTCAGTGACCTTATCTACAACTGAGGCTGAATATGTAGCAGCAACATCTTGTTGTGCTCAGTTACTATAGATAAGACAATAGCTAAGGGATTATGTTATATTTGTTGATTGTGTTCCCATTTTATGTGATAACACAAGTGCCATAAACATTGCTAAAAATCCATGTCAGTATAAGAGAACCAAGTACATTGACATTAGACAACACTTTCTAAGAGACAATGTTGAAAAGGGGAATATCTTAATTAACTTCTGTAAAACTGAAGATCAAATTTCTGATATTTTTACTAAAGCTCTGAGTAGAGATCACTTTGAAAGGAATAGACTAGAACTAGGTCTAATCAACTCCTCCCACTAAGTTGACTCCTAGTGATTGGTTAGAAAAATCATAATAAGACGTAGATAATTAAGTACAATGTGTTTGATTCAACTTTGTACATGAATTAAGCACACACACTTGCTTAGAAAATCTGGCTAATAGTTGTGTTGCATGATACTAATATGAAGTTCTAAAGCTTTATTCCAGAAACGAATAAGGAGTTGCTAAGAAATTTGTTCTTTGACTCAGGTATATGCCATACTATTAAGTCACTAGGACTTTATCTTCTAAAATCAATGTTATATTCAGACTTTTAATTGCGTTGGCATCACTTCTAATTATCTTCTAGTCAAAGAGTAGGGGGGATCCTTGCGCAATTAGAGATCAATTACTCCTGCAAATCTTATAGTCATAGTAGCCGTTATAAGAGTCCCGTTAGAATTCAAATTCGGTCACCTTCTCTCTTCTAGTCAAATCAGGAGTAACGCCTTTAAAAGACTCTTATGATCAACTTCTCTAACCTTGCTGTTTCTCTCATACCATAAGAAAGAATCGAAAGCAATTATCAAGAACTAACCCTTTCTTTCTCTTCTTCGAGTCTCTCATCTGATCACCATGCCTAAAGTCAGTCAAAGACCCTCTAAATCTAAATCATCAACCAAGGTTGAAGAAAAACACAAATCCTGAAGCCCAATCAAAGAAAAATGACAAGCCTTCAAGAGTAACCACACCACACCTGCTCCTTCTCCTTCGATATCCTCTACCATACCTACCCCATCCTCCTATGTTCCTAATGCTCATGTTCCTATCATTACCATTTCCATTGTACCCCCTCCTTCAAAAGAAACTACCCATGCACCTAGGCTTCCTATGAAAAATATCTCTAAGTTAGCAAAGGTCAAAGCAACTTCAAGAAAATTTGTCAAGAAAGTGCCTGAGGATGCTACGCAGGGTGACACTGGAGTCAAGGAATCTATGATTCAAGGGGAATCAGATATAGGCACTACTGATCGGGTACCACATCCTACTTCCAAGTTAGATGTTTTGGTTTCTACTATAGGTGTTTCATCCCTATATACTCTTCCACATATGAGTGAGAAGTCATTAGTGGAGAAATTCATAGTAGAAGAGCGTACAAGGGATCTGGGAAAGGAGGTAGATACAACGGTTGTGGAGCCTGTCGTTGAAGTTGAAGGACGTAAAGAACCAGTGCAAAAGTAGGCTTATGATGGTCTTGATTTTAGTTGGACTGAGGATGGGAAGATGATGAAGCTGAAAAAGAAGAAGAAAATATGAATAGCCATAAGGAACATGATGCTCAAAACATAGCCAATGAAGAAGAAAAGAGTGATAATGAGGGAGTATCTGGAGATGAGAAGGAGAGTGATACATAGGATAAGACTGGTGAACAAGCTAATAATTCTGCAGAAGACGAAAATCAGAGTTAAAATGATGAGGTTTCTGAAAGTGAGGGTGAGGACCAAGAAAAGGTAAATGGGAGTGAAAGAGGTGATGATGAGAGTGAGGAAGAAGATGGGAATGTTAGTGAGAAATGTGAAGCTTCCATGACAATAGGAAACACTGTCATAGTCCCATCAAAAGAAATTGGTGAAGAGACATGGGCTCAAGAACCTAGGTCTCTATTCACTCCTTTCACTAGAGATGAAGAAGTTAGCAGTGATAAAGATGATATGCCAAGCCTCATGAAGACAATAATTAACTGAAAAGGGAAACAAAGCAACTCAGGGAAGAGCTCGGAAGAGACAAGGAGTCTTACGCTCAATATATTCCTACCCTTGTGAAAGCTTTGACTCCCTCTGCTTCTCACCCTTGAACTTGTTCCTTCCTAGTGTCCTTAGTTCTTTTGCTATTATAGTGATGCCTTATCTTTTGTTCCTTTTGTTTTAGTCTGAGTAGTTGACAGTATGTGATGAGTGGCGATTTTACCACTCATTTCTAGTCTCTTTTCTTTAGTTTTTGCGTCCTTTAATTATAATATGAGGTTTTTTATGGTGTGTATTGCTAGATGTTCAGGTAAATAATGCCACGAAGAGACTTGAATTCAAGTGAAGTGGAATTGAGCAACAAATAGTACAAAAGTGCAAAATCCTTCAGTGATTCCGTATCTGCAGAACAATGTCCGCATATGCGACCTCGCATATGCGAGCTAGAAGGCCGCATCTGCGGAGTTAAGCTTCACTGGACCGCATCTACGGCAAAACAACTCTGCACATGTGGAGTTGCTGGTGCAAATATTTTGTCTATATCTACGGAGGAAGGGAATTATACATGGGCTCGCACCTTCGATGGATGATCCGCATCTGCGGAGTCGCACTTGCGCCACATGTCCGCATCTGCAGAGTAGGCAAAATCCCCTGAGTTCAAGCATCTGCGATTGAACCTGCGAGGATCTTTCCGCAGTTGCGGTCAATGGGTTTCGGACCTGGGCAGTATTGACATTTCACATTTTGTCAACTCCAAACCCACAAATACACGAGCATATCATATCTTGGAAAATCCTTGGCTTATTTTCAGTCCATATACTAGAGAGAACAAGTCTTGGAAGCTAGGGTTCTTGCACACACACTTGGGTCTTGAAGATTTGAAGCTTTTGGTTGAGAATTTCTTACTCGTTTATGCTCATTTCTTCATTTCCATTCTTTGTATTGTATATCTAAGTATGTAGTATTTATTTCCAACACCTGAATCTTGTTTATGGAAATATTCATATTTAAAGTGTAGATTAAATACCTTGTTATGCTTATGTATTGAATGATTTTTATTTATTATGAAGCGAGTTGTTGTTTCTTTAATTATTCCTGTTCTTAAATGTTTCAAAGGGATTAGCTAACCCTAGGACTCGCCCATTCACTTCGGATCAATTTTGGAAAAAGTAATTCGGGGTTGGGAAAGATTAATTAACAAGAACTTGAGGCGTTAACCCTCGCTTTATATATTCTACCTAGGGATAGGAATGAACTACTTGTAGCCACATTCGGGTGTGCTTAATCTCTTAATTGATAATTTATCCGAGACTAATAAATAATAAACTCCTTCATATTTATAAAATTGCGAAATATATTGGATCGTTATTTGAGTGTAAATCCTGATGCACCCATGCTTGTAGCCATTGATCATTTTACTTGCTTTCTAGGTTAGTTTACGTTTTCGCATTTAGCTATAATATTTTCTCAACTACCATTCTAATTGTTTGGCATTGCATAATAAGTGATAATTCTCTTACATTCCTAATCGCCTATATATTGTTCTCTATGGGATTCGACCCCGACTCATAGTTGGGTAAATTATATTGCATGCGACCGTGTCCATTTACTTTTTAGTAGTGGATTTGGACGTCATCAGTATGCTTAGTTTATTTTGTTTTACTGATGAAGACAAGGACTTGGGCTTCTTTTGGCACTACTTAATGTCTCATATTGTTCTGCTTTATTGCTTTGTACTCTATTGGATCATCAGCCTAGTTTATTTGCCTTTTATTATGCGTGTGCTGTCGGTTGTTTGGCCTTGAATCTTACATTATTTTTGCTTAATGTCTAACATGTGTTTGTATTTTTTCGATGATGCCAAAAGGGGGAAGATAAGGTTGGAAGCTTGGTGGGTTGTGAACATACATGTCTATCAAAAGTACTTGTTGTGATCATCTGGGTTTTTTATGTGATTTCCTGGTTCTGTGTACAAAGTTTGTCATCATCAAAAAGGGGGAATTTGTTGAGTATTGAAGTTTTGATGATTAACAAAGTGTGACTAACTGCTCAAAGAACCAGGTCATCAATGTAGCTGCTTATATATTGTGAAGAACCAACTCGTCATGATTGATACTTGTACCTATGTACAAGACAATAACTTTATCCCAAAGTTACCGAGGTCCGAGTTTGGTGGAATATGGCTCCTATAAGTGATAATTCATTCAAAGACTGATCAGGTCCAAACCTACACCACTATTGAGTAGCGAGGATGGTCAATGCAATTTTACCCAACAAGGTCGGGATCGATTTCCATAAGGAGTTGATTGATTTGGAATTAGGTTTATATCTAAGTCTAGATGCGTGTTTTGTTCCTAATTGCACTTCCAAACATGAAGGTGTTGATTCTACTTCTATCCTATTCTATTTTATGCTAAGATTAAAGCTAAGTACAATATTTTTTTGATGTTGGTTTTTAAGTGTTTAAAAGGACTAGGGTAGCGACCTCCGCCCAGGTGGACATCTAACGGGTAGAAAGAATCTAGGGCAAGCTTGATTAATTTGGGATCATAATATAGCTATCACACCCAAGTACTCACTCTATATCTCTCGATAGTTTAAGTGATTTTGCCCAATTTGGCTTTCTCAAGTCCAACTGAGTATTCATGCAAGTCATATGATATTAGCTCAAGTCGGGTATTACTATCTCTAGGTTTAGCCCTTTAATTGGGGCTATCAATTTTTTGAGTTCACCCCAATTCCTTGTTAGCCTAGTTTTTCCAGACTTAATCCCTCTTTCTTAAGAAGAGACCAAATTATAAAGGCATGAATGAGTGTTTGCAACCACTAATTCTAGCAAGAGCTAGGCTAAATATCACTAACCCATAAATATATAAGCCCTAAAATTCAAGACCCATTAAACACCTACACTAGGGTTGAGTCACAACCTTAGATATGGGTCTAGCTACTCATAATAATAGCAGAATTCAAAGATAAAGAGAACATATAATCCATAATACTAAATTAAAAGATGAAAATCTAATGTTATGAGGTTAATCTTGTACAACATTGCCCAAAATGGAAAACCTAGCTGTCTCACGTACTCACCAAAAATATAACATAACCTAAAATTGACAAAAATATCTATTTATACTAAGCTGAAATTTTCGGACAAAAATACCCCTTAGGATGTTTCGCGGCCGCGTAATTCTGAACGCAGACCGTGTTTCCTCACATCTGGACTTGGGTTGAACCTTGTTTCGCGGACCTCATAATTTCTACCACGTCCGCATGAGAGACTATCGCGTCCGTGTAACTTTGACGTGGACCGCCCTTCTCATTTTTGCTTGAATTAGGCACTCTCTGAACCTTAGCAACCGCAGTCTGCGAAATTTCCATCGCGGTCGCGTTGGTACTTTTGCGGCCGCATCTCCTTGTTGCGGTCCGCGTTCATGTTTGTTCCTAAAAACCTTCTCTCTGATTCTTTATATCGCGGACCGCAAAATAATGGCCGCATCTGTGTTAATACTTTCGCGGCCGCACTGTTTTGTCGCGGTCCGTGTTCCACACTGCTTGGCCCAGTTTTGGTTTTTGTTTAAGTTTTGACTCATTTATGAGTTGATTATGGCTCCTTTGGCTCATTTTGAACAATCCCTGCAAGCAAGCATATTAAGTTAGTTTCCGAGAATATTTTCACGCATTTTTGGCCCAAAACACAAGTAAAAGAGAGCAATTAATAGGCTAAAATCCCTACTTATCAACTCCCCCATACTTAAGCTTTTGCTTATCCTCAAGCAAATAAGGTAATTCTCATCTCCACAAGAAAAAGAAAAAGATATTTCAATTGTCCTAAGGTGACTTCATCAAGCATCAATTGGGACTAACAATTACCCTCAACACAAATGAATTATCAACAACGTCATGTTATGACCTTTTGAGTTCCATAGTTCTAATGTGACACTAGAGCATCAAGAGTTGACTCAATTCATCAAGGAAACTCGCTCTCTCACGTAGGTCATTATAGATCCCAAACTCCTCCTCATGTACTCTCATGAGCAAAGCTCGCCTTTTAGAATGTAACACTCAAAACAAGAATTGTGAAGAAGTGTACTCATCACTCTCAAAAGAATGCCACAAGTTCGGCTCTAAGTACCATAAGCTTTCCCCTTATGTAAATCACCACTAATGTAAGCTCACTCAACTTGAAATCATATAGGGCTTTAGCAGGGATGTAATGAAGGCTTTTGGATCAAGGTAGGACATAATGAACTATGATGGTTTCATCTTTCCTTAAGAATTTTATTTTCTCATTTCGGCTCATACTTTCTTGACTCTTTGAGTCATTTTTCTTCTTCCTTAGGGGAACTAGAGAGACAAACCGTCACTCTTTCTTACTCATGACAATCATTTTTCTCCTTTTATTATCATTCCTTGCCTTTCATCATTATGTTCTTTGAATCCCTTCAACCTTCTTTTTCTTTTTGACGTATTTCTTTTTGGATTTTCTTACTTTTCTTTGCCATTCCTTTTCAACAATTCTTTTTCTTCTTTGAACCTTTTATCACTTTCAAATTACTCGTCTCTCCCCCAAACTTATACTTTTGTCAATTGTTCATCATGAATGCTAAGGAAAGATTGGGTGCCAAAAGAGGGTCATTATAGAACTGATAAAGGCTTGTACTGTGGCTATTGAATAAAAAAGGCTTAGGCTCAAAGGAGTTGACTAGGGATATCATATTAGTAGGCTATAGAAGCTTTCAAAGTTCAACTTGGACCAAGGAGAGCCTACAATCATTTCACAAGTCGAGCTACCCTCAGAAGTTTGCCTAGACAAACATTCAGGGCAAGTTCTAGACTTATTGGCACGAGACTTGGACTCGCAATTCAATACCTTACCTCTCAAGCTGCTGGATTGTTAAAGAGAACACATGCGAGGGCCCACAACAACCCTAGCTAAGATTGAAAATCACAAATGGCTCAAGGAAACCACTCGATGATTGTTTTAGCCAACGCAAGAGTCTAAAGGTCACAACTAGAGCTAATCTTTGCCAATCAACTTGTCTCTAATCGTGAGGTCGAAGGTAAATGTGTTAGTACCAAGTAAAGCCTGCTTGAGACACTTTTATTCATTACTACTACTATATACACCAAAACAAAAAGAAAACGGACTCGATCCCTTAAAAAGGTTGTCACGCCATCCATAGTTGGGAAAAGTCACCCGGTTCACACAAACCTCCACCTTTGGAAAGAACCGTGGCATTAAGAAAATCAAAGGCTTATTAATCACGCAGAATGTAAAAAGAAGCTAGAAACTCAAAATTTAGCTACTATAGAAAATAAGAAGCTAAGCTATTAAGGAAAAATACGAAAGAAGTTATAAAGTAAACTATGGAAAGTAAAATGAATATGTACAATAATAGAGTGAAACGAATATATACAAAATGGAAATGAATATATACATCGAATGGTAAAGTTATATACATACCACAAGTGAAAAATAACGAAAGTGAAACTAACGATAAATAAAGGTAAAGAGCAATAGTATCATAATTATTACATAGCAATGTTATCAAATCATCACCAAATCAAAATGGACCCCTCCCCCCAACTAAAAGATAGCATTGTCCTCAATGATAATATCAGAATAAGATCAGGAAAGGGTTAGAGAGTAAAGAAAACTACTTATGTGGTCTCTGTCTGCATGGGGTTAGGCACATGAGTGGGGTCCTCGGACTGCATAGGATCATCAGCTCCATCCGGGTCCTCTAACTGGATCTCCAAATCCTCTGACTGGGGACCATAAATCTTCTAACTGGAGCTATGTCTGCCTCATGCTCTGCTACCTGTGCTGCTGGGGCAGTCTCCTCCATAAGCAAGTCAAGTGGGATGTCTCCAGCAGAAGTGAACTTCTCTATTTCCATCTTCAGCTTTTCCACTTACTCCTTTGAGGCCTGAGTCTTTCTCATCTTCTTTACCTGCTTGCCCAGATCCTTGATCACCTTGCCATGAGAATCCAAAGTCTCCAGGATCTTCGTTTGGTTGTCCAGGAGCTTCTTCTGGTTGGCTAGAAGCTGTCAATGAATCCTCCACTGATAGAGGTACCTGAAGTTGTGCTGGGGCTGACTGTGCTGCTAATGCATTGGATAAGACAGATAGCTTTGATGTAGCTGCCTGCATCCAGTTGTTGATGCTGGATAAGGTCTGAGAAACCCGCAGTGCAGTATAGGGATATGTAGAAGATGAATGCACAGATAGTGGCACGGTGATGGATGGCCCGGATGAAGGAGGAGGCATGGCAGCTGAAGGTCTCTCTGCTGTGGAAGGCTCTAACCCGGTGGCCAGTACCCTTGGCTCTTCAGACTGGCCAGTGGAGGTAGTGGCTTTATCCTTTGCTTTAGGGTTGTCCGGTCCTTGAAGGCTATACCAGGAGAAAGGTTTCTTTGGCTTCACCTTCGTGTCATAGTGCCTCCCCTCTACCCCGTGGTCCTCAAGATACATAGTGATGAAGTTGGGGTAGGGGTAGGACCTTTCTTCTTTTTCGGTTCCTTTAGAGATATGGTGGGACATGAGGTTCCCCATATTGATTGGATACCCCACCATGATGGAAGCTATTAGGATCGCCCGCAAGAGTGGGATGTCACTATCATGATGGCTAGGATCAAGCCGGCTGCATATAAATGTGCACCCCCCCCCCCTCCTTGGCTTCAAAGCTGAGGGTGTTTCTGGCGATTGGGACTCCAGCTGCGAGCCAGGCCGGTGTTGTCCCTAGGATGGATATTACTTCCACTAGCCAAGGCTGGGCTGATTTATCTAGGGTCATCTTCTCCAAATACTGTACAGCTTCCACATCCTCAAAACCGACATATTTGTTCAAAGCGTCGCCATCATACCGTATCTTCAAGTTTCGTACCTTTGTCACAGTGGTGCCCTTTTTTATGTGGGCAACATTTGCATAGAACTCCTTGAGAAGGTACTCATTGGCATCCGGGATCTTGCTGGTGAAGTACTTTCACCATTTTCTCTCCTCAAACTGTCTTTTGACATTTGGATTGTGAGGAAGGAGATCTCTGTCTATAAACAGTCGCTCAAGGATGAGCGACCTTTGGGGCCACCATTCTCGGAATTTGAGGTATGCTTTCTCGCTCACAAATATATCCGTCCACACCTTGGGTTTCCTTGATCTAGCAAGACCACCCACATTGGTATCACCCCCTCTCCTATCATCCGGGACCACGTCATCCTCATCTACATTGATATGAGCGGCTGTTGACACCGGAGTTGCAACAGGAGGGGAAGATGGCTCTGATGCCTCACTACCTCCCTCTGAGACATCAGACGAAGAGGAGGTAGCTTCATCTATTAGGCGAAAGGGTTGTGATTGGGCCTCTCGTCGAGGTTGTGTAGATTCCCCATCAGAAATCTCCCAGGATGGGATATATTCACTTATGTCTGATGATTCGACAGGAGGTCTAGTGAGGGTTTTCTTTTTGCTCAGGATTCTTTGAGCTGCTAAGGCCAAAGCCTGCTTTTCTTTGCCCCAGCCTCTAGAGGATTCTGCCTTCCCTTTTGATTTGCCTGCTCCTCCACGAGATCGCACCATTTTCTGCAACACGCAATTAATGAAAGATAATTAGAATTGGTGTTCAATCATGCCTTAAAGAAGTACAGATGAAATGAACAATAGGACTTCTCAAAATAGGGCATCGCGGATTGCGAAAAATTGGCCGCGGCCGCGGAATGCCCATCGCGGACCGCTAAAACATGAACGCGGTCGCGAAGAAGTCAGGTTCAGACTATTGACTCTCTGATCTTGGACAAACGCGAATCGCAAAAAACTAGACGCAACCGTGAATGACAAATCACGGACTGCAAAAAAATGAACGCGGCCGTGAAAGCAATTAACAGACTCCTTGAAGTTCACAAGCGCGGACCACGAAAACTTGAACGCAGCCATGAAGGACTAGCTACGGACCACGTAAAAGTGACTGTGACCGCGAAATCTTAGCAATCACTCAGTAACTAAAAGTTGGGGTAGTGCGGACCACGAAAATAATGAACGTGGTCGCCTACCCTATCGCTGACCACGTAAAATGGACCGCAACCGTGAAATTCCAATAGTATCGGTACTAAGAGCACTGATAACTAGGGTTTTCACTAAGTGTGCAACAGTTAGTTCAATTAACCATGCAAAGTTACTAACCCCAGCCCCCATTAAGCATATAAACACTACCCACATGTATTTAAGTATCAATTAAGCATTAATTTGAGATCATGGCATGCATCTAACCCTAACTAACAAATAACAATTAAAACAAAGAGAAAAGAAAAGAAAAAGATAAAATCATATCATTGAATTGAACATACCAGTTGTAAAATTGTAGTAGGAAATGAACTCTTAATGTGAATGAGATGAAAATTGAGAGAAGGATGAGATGAACAATGCTTTTTTGTGCGGTGAAACGTTAAGGTTCAAAAATTGTAAGATGTTTAAGGAACCCTTATTTATACTAATCAACTGTGGAACCCACCGCCTTACCTGAGCGCGGCCACGAAATTCTATCGTGGTCCGCTCTATGTTACCTTATGTAGACCAGCTTCAAGTACATGGGCGCAGTACGTGGACTATTGGCCGCGACCGCAAAATTAAACGCGGTCCGCGAAAATTGGAACGCGGCCGTGATCTCTGAAGTATTTTTGATAGTCCAACTTCAGAGAGTTAGCATTTTGCTCTTTTCAAGTACGCGTCCGCGGACAAAAATGTGCTTCCGCGAAATGCTCACGCGGACCGTGAAATTTTGGGCGCGGTCAACGAACTTCCAACACTTAGCCAAATTTTTCCTGTCAAACTCCTGCACTGCACAACCAGTTCCTACATACACTTCACAACTAGTTAATCCAAAAATATGCCTAATCTAAGAAGAAAATCAAAAGAAAGAAAAACACATGGGTTGCCTCCCAAGAAGCACCTGATTTAATATCACGGCATGACGCATGTTACCATCATCATTTGAAATGGATCAAGGGCACTACGTGGCTATCATCAATCTTGCCAAGGTAATGCTTCACTCGGTGCCCGTAACCGAGAGTTGAATAGAAGAACCAAGTCATCCTCCTTGAATTCTTTGTTCCGGATATATTTGTCATGTAAGTACTTCATCTTGTTCTTATACAAGGATGAGCTGGAATAAGCATGGAACCGGAACTCATCAAGTTCATTTAGTTGCTCTACCCGGAGATTGGAAGCTACATCCCATTCAAGGATCAACTTCTTCAGCGCCTACATGGCCTTGTGCTCTAATTCAACAAGAAGATGACATGCTTTCCCAAATACCAACCTGTATGGAGACATACCAATTGGAGTCTTGTAAGCTGTATGATAGGACCATAAAGCATCGTCAAGTTTCCTTGACCAATCAGTCCGGTTTGCATTGACAGTCTTGGATAATATGCTCTTGATCTCCCTATTTGAGACCTCAACTTGTCCACTAGCCTGTTGGTGATAAGGGGTTGACACCTTATGATTGACACCATACTTAGAAAGTAAAGTGTCGAAGGCTTTGTTGCAAAAATGAGAACCCCCATCACTAATAATAGCCCTTAGGGTGCCGAACTTTGTGAAGATATTTTTCTTTAAGAAAGCCATCACACTTTGTGCCTCATTGTTGGGCAAAGCCACAGCTTCGACCCATTTGGAAACATTATCAACAGCAACCAGAATATAAGTGTTCCCACATGAACTCACAAATGGCCCCATAAAGTCGATGCCCCATACATCGAAAATATCAATCACAAGAATAATGGTGAGGGGAATTTCATTCTTCTTGGAAATTCCACCAGCTCTTTGGCACTCATCACAATGCCTAACAAGCTTGCTAGCATCTTTGTACAAGGTGGGCCAATAGAATCCACAGCTTAGGACCTTTGTAGCAGTTATCGCCCCACCAAGGTGACCACCATAGGACGAGGAATGGCAAGCTTCAAGAATACTCAATTGCTCTTCTTCCGGAACACATCTTCGGATAACATCATCATTGCAAATTTTGAAAAGATATGGCTCGTCCTAATAATAATCCAAGCAGTCCTATTTGAGCTTCTTCCTTTGGTTTGAAGAGAGCTCATTCGGGACAATGCCGGTCATAAGAAAGTTAGCCACATAGGCGAACCAAGGTATCCCAGTCACAGACACGGAGAGGAGTTGTTCATTCGAAAATAAATCATTAATCTCGAGGCCATCATGGGGCAGCCCCTCCTCTTCCAAGCGGGACAAATGGTCCGCCACTTGATTTTCACTCATTTTTCGGTCTATGATTTCAAGGTCAAACTCTTGTATAAGAAGAACCCATCTCATCAACATAGACTTAGAGTCCTTTTTACTCATCAAATAATGAAGTGTCGCGTGATCGGTGTGCACAATCACTTTGGTACCCATAAGGTACGGACGGAACTTTTCCATGGTGAAGACAATGGCTAATAGCTCTTTCTCGGTCACCTTGTAGTTGACTTGGGCATTGTTCATTGTTTTGCTTGCATAATAGACCAGATGAAATATCTTGTTAATTCTTTGCCCCAATACCACTCCTACCGCAACGTCGCTAGCATCGCATATGAGCTCGAATGGTAAACTCCAATTGGGTATGGTAATGATGGAAGTATTAGTCAACCTATACTTGAGTAGCTCAAAAGCTTTCATGCAATCATCATTAAACACAAACTTGGCATCTTTTTCCAACAACTTGCACAAGGGGTTCACCACTTTTGAGAAATCCTTGATGAACCTACGGTAAAACCCTGCGTGACCAAGAAAGCTCCTCACTCCCTTGACGGAAGTAGGAGGAGGGAGATTTGAAATCACTTCAATTTTTGCTTTGTCCACTTCAATACCGTTCTTTGAGATCTTATGGCCGAGGACAATGCCCTCCTCGACCATAAAGTGGCACTTTTTCCAACTAAGCACTAAGTTGGTCTCTTCACATCGGGCCAACACTTTTTCAAGTTGACCCAATTGTACTTCCAAGTTGGTAGTGCCCCCTTTGGGCGAGTATTCAGTGCTAGAGAAATTTGACCCAATTGTACTTCCAAGTTGCGGATAGAAGTATTGTGGGAGGCTATTTGGGCATCGGAATCGGCATTTCTTTCCATTATTTGCTTGAACATACTTTCTATCCGCCCCATCTCATTGGTTGAAGAACTTTGCCCTTGAGATGAATATGGAGGCAGGTTGTTGGGTTATTGATACATCAGGGGCCTTTGAGGGCCCGACCCCTGGTTCCCTTGATTATTGTTGTTCCAACCCCCTTGGTTTTCATTGCATCCCAAATTACTATTATTGTTGCCACCCCAATTGCCTTGGTTATTACCTTGATTCCCCCAATTTTGATTGTTGTTCCCCCAATTATTCGGATTGTTGTTGTTTCCACTATTCCAATTCCCTTGGCCTTGGTTGCCCCGATTTTGATTGTTTCCCTGTGATCTCTACTGTTGTTGATTTGGAGCATTTCTCCGTTGACCTTGGTAATTGTTCACATATTGAACCTCTTCACTTTGATCGTCATAAGAGTCATCTTGGTTGTATCCACTACCACTTTGCTCAAATTGATCTGGATTGTGTTGAACTTGTTGACCTCTTTGTCTCCTCTTGTTAACCATTACATTTACCCCTTCCATGGCATTTACTTGCTTTGGGCCCTAAACCTGCTGAAGTTGTGCCTTGGCTAACTGATTTATGGTAGTTGTCAACTCTGCTTTGGCTTGTCCGTGATCATGGAGTTCCTTGTGAAGGTGGATAACATTAGGGTCACCTTGAGGAACATTGGACCGACTTTTCCAAGCTGAAGAGGTGTCCGCCATCTCATCTAATATTTCACATGCTTCTGAATATGGCGTGTTCATGAAGTTACCCCCTGCGAGCTGATTCACCACACACTGGTTAGTTGTGTTGATACCCCTATAAAAGATTTGCTGAATCATTGCTTCAGTCATATCGTTGTTGGGGCACTCTTTGACCATTGTCCGGTACCATTCCCAAATCTCATGTAACGGTTCATTTGGCTCTTGTTTAAAAGCAAGGATTTCATCTCTCGGCCATATGTCCCGGAGAAAAGAACTTCGCAATGAACTTCTCGGCCAACTCATCCCAAGTGGAGATGGAATGGTTGGGTAGCTTCTCAAGCCAATCTAAAGCCTTCCCTATAAGTGAGAAAGGGAAAAGCCTTAACCTCAAAGCGTCCTCAGATACATTCGTCTGCTTGCTCCCCCAACATATGTCTACAAAACCTTTGAGATGCTTATATGCGTTCTGGTGTGGAGCTCTGGTGAAGAAACCCTTTGTTCCAATAGAGTAAGCATGACATTGGTTATTGGAAAATTGCCAGCCCGAATCCGGGGCGGGACAATTGCACTTGCGTAGCCTTCATTAGGCAACACCTGGTGTGCTACCCTTGGAGGAGGTGGGGGAGGTTTTGGAACATTGTCATGAAGCGGGCAGCCTCTTCTTTGAACTTGAGGTTTAAGGTGAACCTCATCCACTTCATTTTCATTTACCTCCTCCCCCTGAGGAATATGTCCGAGGACCTCGTTAAGAGCTATTTGGTACCTAAAAGCAATTGGCACACAAAAATTAGAAACACGGAAGGAAAGAAAAACAAATCACACAAATAGTTAGATATATAGCTAAGACCATCTCACTCCCTGGCAACGGCGCCAAAAATTGATCGAGTCCAAACCTACACCACTATTGAGTAGCGAGGATGTTCGATGCAGTTTTACCCAACAAGGTCGGGATCGATTTCCACAGGGAGTTAATTGATTTGGAATTAGGTTTATATCTAAGTCTAGATGCATGTGTTGTTCCGAGTTGCACTTCCAAACATGAAGGTGCTGATTCTACTTCTATTTTTATTCTATTGTATGCTAAGATTAAAGCTAAGTACAATATTTTTTTGATGTTGGTTTTCAAGTATTTAAAAGAACTAGGGTAGTGACCTCCGCCTAGGTAGACATCTAACGGGTAGTAAGAATCTAGGGCAAGCTTGATTAATTTGGGATCATAATGTAGCTATCACACCCAAGTACTCACTCTATATCTCTCTATAGTTTGAGTGATTTTGCCCAATTTGGCTTTCTCAAGTACAACTGGGTATTCATGCAAGTCATGTGATATTAGCTCAAGTCGGGTATGACTATCTCTAGGTTTAACCCTTTAATTGGGGCTATCAATTTCTTGAGTTCACCCCAATTACTTGTTAGCCTAGTTTTTCCAGACTTAATCCCTCTTTCTCAAGAAGAGACCAAATCATAAAGGCATGAATGAGTATTTGCAACCACTAATTCTATAATTCTAGCAAGAACTAGGCTAAATATCACTAACCCTTATGGGTTGAGTCACAATCCTACACTAGGGTTGAGTCAAGACCCATTAAAAACCCACACTAGGGTTGAGTCACAATCCTAGCTATGGGTCTAGCTACTCATAATAATAGCAGAATTCAAAGATAAAGAGAAGATATAATCCATAATACTAAATTAAAAGATGAAAATCTAATGTTATAAGGTAAATCTTGTATAAAATTGCCCAAAAAGGAAAACCTACCCGTCACACGCACTCAGCAAAAATATAACATAACCTAAAATTGCAAAAAGATTTATTTATACTAAGCTGAAATATTCAGACAAAATTACCCCTACGAAAGTTTCGCAGTCGCGTAATTCTGACCGCGGCCGCACACTTGCTTTCGCGACCGCGTAATTTTGAATGCGGTCCGCGTTTCCTCACATCTGGACCTGGGTTGAACCTTGTTTTGTGGATCGCGTAATTTCTACCGCTACCGCGTGAGAGACTGCTGCGTCCGCGTAACTTTGACGTGGACCGCCCTTCTCATTTTTGCTTGAATTAAGCACTCTCTGAACCTTAGCAACCGCGGTCCGCGAAATTTCCATCACGGTCGCGCTGGTACTTTCGCGGTCGCATCTTCTTGTCGCAGTCCGCGTTCATGTTTGTACCTAAAAAACGTTCTCTCTGATTCTTCATATCACGGACCGCGAAATAATGGCCTCGTCCGCATTGATACTTTCGCGGCCGCACTTTTTTGTCGTGGTCCGCGTTCCACACCTCTTGGCCCACTTTTTATTTTTGTTTAAGTTTTGACTCCTTTATGAGTTGATTATGGCTCCTTTGGCTTATTTTGAACAATCCCTGCAAGCAAGCATATTAAGTTAGTTTCCGAAAATATCTTCACACATTTTTGGCCCAAAACACAAGTAAAAGAGAGCAATTAATAGGCTAAAATCTACTTATCAAAGACAAAAGTCCCAAAGCTTGTGGAATCCTTAGAACAGTAAGAGTCCTATGAAAGTGGAAGCTGACTATGAATAGTATCCTAGAAGATCTCAAGTCGTGTTTAAATAGGATTGACTTTGGACTTCTGAACTATCCTTTTACTCATCAACTAAAGTGTCAAAAGTTGTTTCTACTTGTGTTGACTACTTGCTTTGTATTTTTCCGAGTCAATCTAGTGAATATATTTTAGGAAATTGAGTTGTTATCAAACGTCATAAACAGCTAGTGAGTTAGAGTGAATATTTTGCTTTACTAGAGTAACTTTCGAATCAAATAGGAGTAGTAGAAGTACTGTAGAGTATTGAATTACAGTCTTGTAATTGATACATTTTGGCTCATTGTTCTAGTGGAGTTGGAGTTAAAAATCCTACGCGATAGGTCGTGGTTTTTGCACCTTAGAGCCGGATGATTTTTCACGTAAAACTCGTTGTGTTCATGGTATTGATTATTTACTTTACGCTTAAGGAATATGGTAAAGAACCAATTTCTTTAGTAATCCATACGGACACTCAATTTAACACTCGGACTCTTCAACAATGTCGATAGGTGCGTATCAGATCCTCCAAAAGTAATGCATTTTTGGAGTATCCGACACGGGTGCGACAACATATTTGGATAGTCCACGCAAAATAAATACTTATTGTCAAATGCCTTGTTATGATTCTTCCCTTTCTATTTGCAATAGTTGAAAGAACTTATCGTGCATCGTTTGCTGCAGCCTGCAGACGTGTATCATTTGGTAAAAAACACTAGTCTAAGCATCAGTAAATAGCCCTTATGATGTCCTCACTGTGTTGCTCGGACTCTTCAACAATGTCAGCGGTTGCGTATCGGATTCTCCGAAAGTAGTGCATTTTTGGAGAATCTAACACGGGTGCGGCAACATATTTAAAGAGTCGACGCAAAATATCTACTTATTATCAAGTGCGTTGTTATGATTCTTCCCTTTCTGTTTGCATCTAGTTGAAAGAACTTATCCTGCATCCTTTGCTGCAGGCGTATCATTTGGTGAAACTAGTCTAAACATCAGTAATCAGTATTGCCTATCTTTTGATGTGATTTTTGTGGCTAGTTATGTTATTTCTTTCCCTCAGTGTTATGCTACAGGTGCGGTGGAGCTACAATAATACGAAGGGTTTTCAAGTGCAATTGAACACCCTTCGCAAAAAATAATTATGCGGTACAGAATAAATACTACTATCTATTTTTACACACATACAAACATAACAAACAAGAACATACAAACACACTTAGCAAATTCCTGAGTTTGGCACTGTGCTACACTTAATAGGCTTTGCTGATGGTAGGTACTTAGAGTTGCAGAGAAAAGTACTCAAAAGCTAAGATTGCTTTTTGTTTAGTCTGTATTAATGGTATACCTTTAAAAGAAAAAGAAATAAATAACTTTTCTATTGCTGAGATTGAGTATATATCCTTTACAAAAGCATCGTTATTTTCCCTCTTTAATAAATTTATCAATTTTTTAATTTAATTAATCATAAGTATTTTTTTGTTTCTTTAGAAAATAAAGAAATTTCTTTTTTTTTGGGCAAAAAACTAAGACTTGAGATATTTCATATTAATATAAGTCCACTATTCTTTGTGTAAAAGATGAATGTAATTTTAGATAATAATTATACCAAAATATTTGAAAGTCAAAATAATCTTGAGATATGTCATGAAATTTCTTTTTACCACATGATGATTGATTCATGAAAATAACTTTTGACATTAATTCTTGATATATTCACGAAACTAATGCTTCATGTATCCATAATAAGTACTAAAATCAAGGGTCTCTAAAATCAATCCTTATATTTATCCTTCGTAGCTATACTTTTAGAAAATTACCATTCATAGCTATATTTAAATTTTATAACAAATCCACGTGTAGTATTGAAACTGGAGATCAATTATTTTAAACTGAAATAAAAGAGCAACAAGCTCTCATTGCTAGTTCGTTAGAGCACCCGCTAAGTAAGCGAAGGTCTTGAGTTTGACTCTCAACGAGAACATTCTATTTTTCTGTATTTTTGTATTTCGCCGTGGTTGTATTCTTTGCGCGAACGAATACAGTCAATACATGTTATATCCTTTGTCATGTAATTTATCTTGGTTGTATTCGTTGCACGAACGAGCACAACGAATACAATTGCGCGAACGAATACAATTGACACAAGTTGTATTCATTGCGCGTCTGAATATAAGTGATATAATCTGATAATAATTGAATAGTAGCTACGAATGGTAATTAGTCAAATTATAGTTACGTATGGTTATTAGGCTCTAAGCTATAGTGCTTTATGAAAATTCCTGATCTACAAATTATCTAGCACACACAAAATCAAAAACCATTCTGAATTCCTATTTTATGGCCTTAAAATACCAAAAACGAAGAACGGTCATGGAGAAGTAATGACTATTGTTCATAAGGTCATTTCTGATGGGCCTACAATATTTTAGACGATTCAGGGCTGATTGCTCGATTTCATGAAGATGGCGTGGACATAAGCACACAAAACATTGAAATCCTATTGCATTTCTCTTTTAAGGTCTTAAACGTAAAAAATGAGGAACGATCATGAAGAAGCAATGTCTATTATTCATTAGGTCATTTCTGATGGGCCCATAAAATTTTAAGCGATTTGGGGCTTGTTGCCCGAATTTATGAAGATAACGTGGACATTAGCACATGAAAAATCGGAAAGCGTGCTACAATCCTGTTTTATGGCCCTAAAATGCCAAAAACTAAGGATCAGTCATGGAGAAAAAATGACTATGGTTCATTAGCTCGTTTCTGATGGACCCATCAAATTTTAAGCGTTACAAGGCCCGTCGCCTAAATTCATAAGGATGGCGTGGACATTAGTACACGAAAAATCAAAAATCGTGCTGAATTCTTGTTTTATGGCCCTAAAACGTCAAATATTGAGGAACGGATATGGACAAGTAATGACTATTATTCATTAGGTTATTTCTCATGGCCCCACAAATCATTAAATGATTCGGGGCCGGTCGCCAGAATTCATGAAAATGGCGCGGGCATTAGCACACGAAAAATCAGAAATCGTGTTGGATTCCTGTGTTTATGGCCCTATAACATAAAAAAAATGAGGAACGATTATGGACAAGCAATGAATATTGTTCATTAGGTTGTCTCTCATGGGCCCAGCAATCTTTGAATGATTCGGGGCCGGTCGCCCGAATTCATAAAAATGGCGTGGATATTAGCACACAAAAAATCGAAAATCGTGTTAGACACCTGTTTTATGGCCCTAAACGCCAAAATCGAGGAACTGTCATGAAGAAGCAATGATTATTGTTCATTATTTCATTTCTAGTGGGCCCACAAAAGTTTAGCCAGTTCGCGCCCCATTGCCCGAATTCATGTGATGGCGTGCACATTAGCACAGAAAAAATCATAAATTGTGTTGAATTCTTATTTTATGGCCTTAAAATATTAAAAAATGAGGAACTGTCATGGAAAAGTAATGACTACTATTCATTAGGTCGTTTCTGATAGGCCCAAAATATTTTAGGCGATTCGGGGCCGGTCGTCCGAATTCATGGAGATGGCGTGGACATTAGCACACAAATAATCGAAAATCGTGCCGAATTCATGTTTTATGGCCTAAAACACCAAAAACATATGGACCAGTGTTAGAGAAATAATGAATATTGTTCATTAGGTCGTTTCTAATAGGCACACAAAATGTTAGACGATTCATGATAAGTCACCTGAATTTATGAAGATGGCGTGATTAGCACATGAAAAATCGAAAATTGTACTGAATTATTATTTCTATTGCCTTAAAATACAAAAAAAATAAGGAAAAGTCATGGAAAAATAATAACTATTGTTCATTAGGCCGTTTTTCTGATAGGTGTACAA